>JAJAVP010000075.1:54846-65023 GCA_020740425.3 Heterorhabditis indica
AAATATTTCGATTATTGAATTGTATTTTATATAGTATTGGAATAAACTGAAGTCTGGAAAAAAAACAATTAAGACTCTTGGATACATTTAATAATAAATTCCTCTGTAAATATGCTAATTAAAACGCATAAAGTTAAGAATATCATAAGATTCTTCACAAAAACTAATGGGGACGTTTGATATCGTAATTCCAAACCTGTCACTATTCCGCATCAAGTCATATGTGAAACCTTGTATTAACGTTTAAATCAGCAGTACTCACAAATTGAAGCTTTCGTAGATATCCATCTCCATCTCCAAGATATTTTTTTGAAAATAAGTTAAAGTAGAGTACAAATTCCTGTAAAGCTCTGAAAAAGTGGTATAGAAACTGTAGTAGATACATAATTCATCGATATACAGAAAAAAACCTTAAATTTAGGTGAAAGAGCTTTAATATAATTGAATTTTTCATCCTTGCGTGAAGATTATACGTACTCACTTTTAAAATAGCAAAATAAATCTCAACAGTGGCTCATTTTGGCTTTTGTACAATTCACAAAAGATAAGTCAAGAACTACAGAGAATAAGTATGAATAATAATTTCGTTCTAGTTTCAGTTAGATATCACAACGTCTATTATTTCCAGCACTACCTATTATTTGGAACCAAGAAAGAACACTCATCTTCGACCCTATACTAACTCCATAAGTTCTGCACATTGTTCAAACAGTGATAATTTACTTATAATGTTTACAGTATAATAAGAAATCTTTCCAGTTTTAAATTGGTGTAGGATATTTGGTTCATTGTTTGCTATTGTACTAGACTGCAAATTATGGTTGTAGAAAGTTGGTTATTGTTTAATTATAAAACAACTAAGTATAAATTGATCACTACTTCAATCAAAGGTCTAGTTTCATAAATAACTTACTTAATAATTGTACTCGGGGGCGCATGGTACTTGAATTTGGTTTGCTAATTGTTAAGGCTGTTAGTGTGCAGCTTTATTTTTCAAAATAAAGTTATATATACTACACTTTTCGAAATTCAATAAAGTTAAGTGATAAAAATATTTATTAGAATTCATTTTTCTTTCCCAAATATTTGTAATAACTTCGAAAATCCCATATAAGACTTACAAAAATAACTCGTTACTTTTTTGCATGTTTTTGACCAAGATTTTTGGAAGATTAATTAATTGGTTTAAGCGCGACTCCAAATTAATAGAGCTGGATAGAATAAAAAGTAACCAATCGTTGTTCTGATTCTAAAATTCTGAAAAATTAGGGTTAGAATATTGTTTGAATTAATACTACTTGAATTATTAGTATTAACGAACACAATACCATGTATATGACGAAGTAATTATAGTTATACCATATTAAAAATCAGATAATTAATAGTTAATATATAGTTCTTTAGATAATGGCTGAAGCTAAAGATATACCACCAGGAACCTACTCACTTGAATTAGGATCTACATTTACAGAACAGAGAAAAAATGATGTTCCAGCATACCACACTTTACGTTGTATGTTTATTTTCTCGGAGATCTTATGGGGACAGTTAAACATAACAAAAATATTTGTGTCCCCAATACTGTGATTACCCTCACGACAATCATTCACTTACGGAATACTTGTTATTTTATAGTTTGTTTTCCAGATGATTTTAAACCAATGTCCGTAGCATCCTCTGAATCTGACACATATATTGCTTTTGGGGGCAATGGAGATGTACATGTGAGTAGTGAAGATATAAATAATGTTTTAAATTTGTTATATAACTACTGTCACGAATGAATTTCTCACTGGTATTTAATTCTGGCATTCACATACACACGCTTATTTCGTTGTTGTTTAATTTTATAAGTATCGATTATGATTATCACGAAGAGTGATGTTTTAAGGTCGCAGTTCCTACCGAAGGTGATAATATGACTGTATTCAAAGGGTCAAAGAAAGAAGCCAAAGGCAAAGAATGTTTACTTTTTTTTGACAAAAAAACAGGACGTGTTCGATTGGAGAAGATTACTTCCAATATCAATGTTAAGAAGACGAGGTATTTGCAGATATTTTAAAAGGAAAAAAAGTAGCATTGCTAAAATTGAGAACAGCTATATCATGAAATACAGTTAATTCAATATAATTGCTTTTACGCGTTTTGTAATTTTCTTCTCATACTAAGTTGAAGTTCTCAGGATTTTCGCTGGCTAGGCATTGATTTCAGTAGATAAAATTTTTTACTGAGATAAGATTGTAGTGTTGAATGCGGATTTCTAGCTTATTAAACACTGTATAAGACTAATTGTAGAAGTGTTATCAATCAACGGTGAGTATGTTTCCTTATAATTGAATATAATCGCTTCCTATGTTGTTAGGAGATTTTGGTTTGCGTTTGAAACTTTTAGGAGGATAAAGAACTGAATTTTTATTATTATTCCATATTTTGAAGAAGATGGATTAGTCAGTGTATTAATTAGATTACCAATGTAAGAAAAATGCAGTAATATTATTTTTGAAACTTGCTCTAAATGTAGTGAGAAAACAATATTGTGATTTTAGAGACCTAGACCGTTCAACTGAAAGTGTACTTCGTAATGAAATGTCCCGATTACGAGCTAGTAGAAAACCACAACCCCCACCACTCCCTGATGCGAGGTAGCTAATTATATATTGGTTCTAAAACTACATCTACATGTCATATTTCTTCATTTTAGTGCCTCATTTCCTGGTGGAGATAGCAGTAGTTCATCTAGCTCATCAAGTGATGATAGCGATAGCGATAGTGGGAGTGGATCTGATGATGGGGTATGATATTCTAAATTAGTGATGTGCTTTGTTTTTATGCACATCTCTGATTTATTTTAAGTGTTATGATTATGAATGATCTATTAAGTAGTAATCACTAGCCAATTTTGAGTGTTACTGCGTAGCCATTTTCACTCACAAACATTACTAAAAACAAATTCTGTTATGCATGCTTTTGTGATACAGCTAGTAAATGATCTTAAATGGCTAATTCTATGATTAAAGTTAATATAAATTACTATCTTCATACAGTTTAGGGAATACTGAAATATTAACAAAAATTACGATAGTGACTTAACTTAAAAGAAAAAGATAATTCCGTCACATCCCGTGTATTATTTGGTATTCACTGATATTAATTGCATATTTTCATATAGGAGGACAAGAATAAGAAACAGCGTCGCGATTCTAATTCTAGTATGAGTGATATGGAAAGTGAGTTTCATTTTGTTTTGCTTAAATTACCGTCTTATTATAAAAACGTATAAAATGGTGTACATTTGTAATTGCTAGTAAAATCTTACACTGTGTAGTGCTAAAGTGCTGGACGTTTATAGATCACCTTTTGGAAAGTATGAAGTCTTCAGCACCTTCGGTGCTTGCTGTTGAAAGTGACCTACCAAATGTCGACGTGGGAGCAACATCAAACCTACAGACATACCATTCAAGGTTAACTGAAGCATTTCTTTTTTAGTTCGAAACACTGGTAAATATGTTACAGATCCATTATTAGCAAAGCGGATCATCGAGACCTCGGGCTCAATCTCAGTGAGAGTTCTGATGATGACGAATAGGGAATAAAATTAATTATAATGGTCGCATTGTGTTATTATAATATTTATTATATGACGCATCCCATCCCTGCATCATTTTCTGCTGTGATTACTGCATATCTGGGTAGGTGTTGGGTCAATTTTTGCTATTAGTTTTCGTCTTTCTGAAGAGATGCGAAGTTTTGAAATTCATTATCCGTCAATGGTAACAACAAAGTTCCATTTGACTCTATTTTATGTTACTCTAATAACTTAGAACGTTTCGTTGTTCGTTTTTTAGAAATTAAAGTCTAACCTGAAGTATTTTGGATAATTTTTCGTTAAAATTACTTATAACATAAAATATGTTGTGTAGATCTGTAGTATTTAATATTAATCAGCAGCTGTCTGTTATATATATTACCGCACCAAAATTGCGGATGAAACATGTCATGTGAGTGAAATGAATGCAGTATAAAGTAATAAAATAACTTTATTGCCATTGTTGCTATGTAGAAGATGAACCACCTTGATCGTCTACCTTTGCCAGTGGAGATTGCAGATTTATGTAAAAATATCAGAAGAGATGGTCGCGTTACCATTGGAAATAACCAGTTTTCAACTGTAAGTAGTTGTCTTGGGTTTACTCTTATTAGATTAAGAGTACTAGTTTCGTAGAGACTCATTCGTTGGTTAGTAATGTTTGTAAAATTATATATACGTACATACTTTAGATTCACATCTCTATTCCTGCAATACTAGACTATCTATATATTCATAATAAATATTGCAGATTACTACTATTGGTCGAGTAATTGAATGTTGCGAAGTTCGCCCCTTAACAACATTTTCATATACCATTTCGGATCCATCAGTTCCAGAGATATCTATCCCTGTCATCGTGTATAAAGGGGTTTGCACAGCAGTTTATTTCCAATTTTCTACAACATTGTTTTATAATGTTAGAATTGACACTTAAATTTATTGATGTTAAATATGTTAAATGAGGGTAAGAAATTATTCATATAAAACAGGTAAGTAAAAGTCTTTTGAATGCTTAATGCTTTTTTCAGCTTACTAGTCCTGACCAACCACAAACTTTTGATTATGGCTCTCTAATTTTCCTCACTGGAAAATTAAAATACATCGAAAATACGCTGTCTGTCCACGCATATGCTCTTCGGGAGGTGAACATTATTTCAATATAGGAATTTACTTCTGGGATATATATATATGCATTTAGTTGATATGTCCAGAAGAATATGATTCTCTAAAAATGGAATCATTTCTCGCGGAGAAGTATCATAAAGAGGTATGGATTTTTATATTTAGTGTTTAAATATTTATTGTTAGGTAATGTTTGTTTTCTAACAATTTGTTTTATTAAGAGATCTACTTCGAGAGCTTCATCCAATATATGTAATCCATCTTCTATAATTCTATCTACTACTTCTACCGTTGCCAATTCACGTCAATATATGCAACTTCCACTGGCTGTGAAAAAGCACTCATTTTCCTCGAGTGAAAGAAATGAGCCGCCTCATAAAAGACCCAAATCTCCAGATAGCCCAGATTCGTTCGATCTGCCTATCGAATTAATTGAAAACAGTGAAAGAATTCCAAGAAATGAAAGTGCTCGGATAGTAGAAAAAGAAGAAACACAATCAAAGAAAGGCATATATTTCGACCCAGACAAATCATGTAATATGGATGATTCGTTTGATGAGAATGTGGTAATTGAGGATCGGAAAAATTAAAGACAAGGAATTATAACTAAAAATAGACATAAGAATGAATGTTGCTTATTATATGTAAAACAATGTTCGAGTTTTTATTAAATTTTTAAATTATACTTTCATACTTAAAGTGTTGACGGTTCCATCGTTTTTCGAATGCTTTTTCCAATCTGTAGCTATGGTACCTTCTGTGGGATGTGTAGTTATCCCTACTTTATTTTTGATCGAATCTGATTCTGTCCAGGAAGCAGGTTTGCTTTGTGCAAGGAAAACAAAGGGGATGTTCATCACAATGATTATGACGCTTATTCCGGAGAATAAGCGTGACCACTGAAATAATGAGGCTGATCACAGTTTGCTGTTGCATGTATATGTATTAAATAAAGCTATTGTTGAAATAGGGCGTATTTCTAAGACAATATGATTGAAATAAATCTATTACCTGAAGACGAGTGTTATCAGGACACATAACTGTCATTATCGCAGGGAGCAGAAGAGTTATTACACAAGCTCCGAATGAAATCACCGCCATCACAAGATGTACATGCTGACGAGCAACCTATAGTGAGAGTAAATACTTATGATCTCAATCCACATGTGTGAGGTTCCTTACCATTTGTGCACACTTTACAACACCGACCACATTGAGCCCACTAAATACAATTGCTGTTGTGTACGCAGTCTGAGCTATAGTTGTAGAATTTGTCTAAAACAGTTCCAGAAATCGCCGTGAATGAGGATAACGTTCAATCTTAAACTTATGCGAAACTCACATATGCCAATGTGCCAAAACACAATGCCATGATCCCCTGAGAGGCGGAAGCAAATAAGATGATTCTGGCTCGCTCTGATAAACAAACTGTGTGATCAGACAGTGGACCTGCGAGGAATTTAAGGATTGTTGATAGCAAATATGGTAACGCTGTAGCCATTCCTGTAGAAGAAATGTCGTAGTGCAGAACCTAAGGGAAGGGTTATAGCAAAGATGGGAGTGAACTTTCATAATATGACGATTAAATGGATAAAAAGTCGTTATTGCACAAACCTTGTTCATGTAAGTGGGCCCGTAATATAAAAAGATTAGAAAAGCCAAATTGCCTCCAAGACAAGAAAGCCAAATTCCAATAATGCAAGGATCACGTATCACAGCTAAATATGGCACTCGAGTTCGATTTGTTGCATCAATCTTATCCTTTTGTATGCGTGACAGTTCTTTCGTACTGACGTTTCTAAAATCTGAAGATAAATAACTAACTATAAACGATCAATGTAAAGAGCTGGTAAAAGAAATCAAGTTGCGACAAAAATTAACATAAAATTGTACCAGATAATACTTTCTATTGATTTTTTACGTAGTTAAGATATTTTGTTTTAAAAGCAATATTCATTTTATTATTCAAGATCTACCGTAATGTTTCAATCTAATTCTGTTTTACATGCTTTCTTTGATTGTAAGTTGTAACATTAAATTAGCCATATTTTTCTGACAAAATACAATAGTTTCTACATCGTAGTTCACTCTTTGACACCTTTATTAAGAAGAAAATTGCATCGAATTTTCATTTCCTTCAGTAATTAAAAAAAGGTTGCCTTTGTCAACAAGACTATTCTTCAGCAATTATGGCAGGGCCTTGGATTGAGGAGGTGTACGTTCAAACGTGCACTGACGTGATTAAGTGTGAAATTTCAAATTGTACAGGCATTATTGTACTTCTGATAGATAGAGAAATTATACTGTCTCTTTCACCAGTAATGTTTTCTTCCTCACGTCTTGAGAGAACAAGCTTCCTCTCATTATCAATGAGAATTATGATCAAATCGAAGCAGGACGAAACTAATTAAGCATCTATAGGTCAACAGAGATGTCATTATAAATCTGGTAAAAGTGGATACAATTGATAAAAAAACAACATGATTTCTAAATATTTTTATCAAAGGTTATATAGATATTATGCATTTTAGGCTGGCTTTAAAGCTGTCCATAAATTAAGTATATTCTACTCTAAAGTGAAGCCTATAGTAGAATGTGCACCAAAGCGACCTATCACCACCTTAATCCGCGACGCCATTGTTATGCATAAGCTGATTTTATATGGGTGAAGTCGTGTTGTGAACTGTGATTCTACCACGGGATAACTATTGCTGTTAGTCATTGCTCAGGAAGCTATATGTACGTTGGATTTGAATTTTTCAAGCTATTTCTTATTAGATTTGATGGTACAATGGAGAGTAAGAAATTGTTCTTTTTATTGTAAATTCTCTAATTTTCCTATACGAATGTCCTATTCGATAACTTTTTTTGCACTTTCTGCTTGTTCATTATAAGTGGATATCACCTGTGAATACGCGGAAAGTCTTGGTAGAAGAAATAGAATGCCGAGAATGCAATCACTGTAATACCACCTTGCAAGTAGTAGATTGATCTCCAACCAAGAGATGACTCACACAGCGATGCTGCCACAGGCATTGTAAAAATTGATGAAAGCTAAATAGAATGGTGTACAGGTCGATATTATTGGATATTTTGAAAAGCCTGCTTATCACGATTTCGCTATTTTGAAAAGGTAGCTATTAACCGGCATTCGAGATATCGCAATCCCTTTATGCCCTCTAACCTGTATATGAGTAGAAAGAATGGCGATGTAGGTGCCTGCTTCTTTGAGAGCTGACCATTGTGATGCAATTGCGCCCATTGCGGAAAAATTAATTCCAATGGAGAATCCCTGTAGATCAACGATAAACTATGCCACGATAATATATAACTATAGTAAATGTGCTTTTTAGTTATTTGTTGAACTAAATATTTTCCTAAACCTGTTTTTTTCCTATGTTCTTATCTTATAGTCTGAGTACTACATGTATACAGGTAAATATTTTTCACCAACCTGTAATATCCTCATTACGAATATATAGTAATAGCCTAATTCTACAGCAAAGGGCAGTAATAGAGTAGCGGTAGCCGAAATAAAGCCGTATATAGTAAGAGTATTTCTAAATTTATGCTATTCGTTTATTTCCACTTTTGTGAGTATCTTTATTTTTGTTTTTCTTATATACCAACATCTTACCGCATGCCCAGATACGTAATACATGTCATAATGGGAAGAGTACCAACCAAAGATCCAATAGCAATAGCAGAGAAAAGAAAATTAATGTGATATGGCGAAAGTAACCAGTGGGATTCTGTAAAACCCGAATTCATTTGTCGTTTAACGATATTTAATCAATTATTTTGTTTTTGAGCATTCACTCTACTTTTGTTGTGAACAATTTGATTAAATAATTACTTCAGTGACAGACATCACTAATCTTAATTTCAGCTACTTAGAGTTACAGTAGGATTACCGTGTTCTAGCGAACAATGGAAATAACACGTTATCTGTATTAGATACACTTAAAAGGAAATGCAAAAATTATTGAATTGACAAAATGATTTCTTATAGATGTCTTTATAATAATGTACCTGTTGGAACTGCAGAATAATAAAGCTTTTATTTACCTTCCGAAAAAGAGGAATTATTCCATTGAGTTAGAATTACATCATCCATACAGATAATTGTAAAATTCAGAGCTAGGGTGTTGCTCTGAACAGCTGTGAGACAGATAGTTGATACTGCAAGTATGACTATTCGCGTGCGATGTGCGAAAAAGCAACCTGAAGAAACGGAAGCTTTGGAGACTTGGTCGGATACAGTATCCATAGTACTAGTGTTTACCTAAAATGAATTAAGTAAATTTTCTGTTAGAAGTTCATGACATGAATCCAAAATAACATTTAAAATAGTGTATTACTACAAATAAAGCGGGATCACTTATTAATAAAGTAGTACAATGTAGCTTCACTGATATGCAGAGAAGTAAAACAAGCCTAATGAAGAAGTTTCTTACGAAGAGTAATTCTTGAAGAATTTTAGATGACAAATACGTCAATAAAGGAATAAATATATAACAAAAATAAATATGAAATAATGGTGGCTGAAAGTGATATCTATGTATTAAACAATAAGTTTCCGCCAAATTTATTGGCACTGAACTACCGTGTTCTCTGCTTAATCATATAAGTACATTTTCAACAACAAATAACAATTAAAATACATATGAATACAGGAGATGGACAGAGAGGCGATAACAGTCCTTAAATGGAGAGTAGAGGATTATATAAGTGATTTGAATGCAAATTCTTCCGTGGTGTATGCATTGAACCATGAGTTCAAATTGACGAAACGAGTAAAGTGCGATCGTGTCATGTTCTCATTTTAAGGAAGTAGTTACGAGTGGAAGTGGAATTGGCTACAAGAGAAACCCATCTAAAACCATTACTGTATGAAAANTGCTGGCCAAAAATGTCTACATCGAAAAACGCCTCATAATCGACTCGTTTTTCACAAAGAGAATATAGAAACGCTAGTTTTTGATGATCAAATGACCAAATGTGTAAAGATTTATTTGAGCGATTACAATTTATGGACGACTAATTGCTCTTCCTGCATGGTTAGTGGTAATCTTCTAAGATTTATCAAAGCTCATTGTCGTTAACGATATGGCCTTGTAATGAACACTGTACAGAGGAAAGGCAGCTTTAGGTTAGTTTTTTCCCCTATATCACCATCATTTAGCAAACACCCGTAGTTTGATGCCCACCAATCGTTTCGCCTCCGACTATAGGTTTGTTGGTGAGATTTGTAGAGGGTGGTTTAATAAATCTTTATCCATTTTCAACTAACAACTTGACCACCAATTAGTCGTCCATAAATTGTAATCGCTCAAATAAATCTTTACACATTTGGTCATTTGATCATCAAAAATTAATTCATCAAAAACTAGCGTTTCTATATTCTCTTTGTGAAAAACGAGTCGATTATGAGGCGTTTTTCGATGTAGACATTTTTGGCCAGCA
>JAJAVP010000075.1:65044-138562 GCA_020740425.3 Heterorhabditis indica
TTTTCATACAGTAATGGTTTTAGATGGGTTTCTCTTGTAGCCAATTCCACTTCCACTCGTAACTACTTCCTTAAAATGAGAACATGATAATGTCTTACTATTAGCTCAAGGGGAATAATCTAGAAGTAGAAGTTATTTTAACTAACCACTTATTTATTTAATTAATTTTATGAATAGCCCTGTTCCATCCTGAGATTTCAGTTTATTGGTTGCCCAGCAACCAGTCATCGCCAATGTCAGCGTTCTCCAAATATTCGAGATTTTGATAGCTGTACATAGAAATGGTTCAACCGATAAATTTTCATTCTTTAGAAGACTTTTTGAATGCAGAAAGTGATGATATTTCTATTGTAAATCTTTGGTTTGAAAAGCTGTCGGAGGTTTGTTTTTTGATACTGTCATTTATTTGTGTGATATGGATTTTTATCTAACATTACAGTATGAACTAGATGGTTCTGAATCTTTAAAAGAAATCGAAATATTACTCTACGCAATGCGGTCAGTTTCTATCACTTTTGCAAACAGTTAACAATTTGAATTTTGTCTTAGTTAAATACATGAGACCGAATAATTTTCGATAAGAAATAATTAATAATTCAAACTTAATTTAATTTTTTTCACTAATAGAATATCAGATATCTTATGAATTTCTCATTCACTGCTGCTGAGGAGCTCCGGGGAATAGCTGAGAGAGAGGCAGCAGTGACTGCAGAAAAAGAAGAAAGTTGGGAAGAACAAAAGCGAGAGCTTAAGGTTTTTATTTTATGTGTATGTTAATATATTGCTTAGTTTTAACTTCTATGTCTATATTTTTATAGGAGGAACTGGCATCGCTTAGGGAAAGAATTACGGTGAAAGCCGATGCGGGAGAATCAAGTGAAGCATTCCGAGCTCAAATTGATAGCTTGAAGGAAGAAAATAGACAGCTACAACAACTTAATAGAGATAGAGATCGAGAGATGGCAGATCAAAGAGATAGGTAAAAAAATTTAAAAAAAAAGGTTTCTGCAGAAATAATTGAATAACAATATTGAAGTAATATGATAATAGGTCAAACCATTAGTTTAGAATAATGAAAGGTTAAAATAAATTGACTCAAATATAGAAATATTTTTTAATTATAAAAATTATATATTCAGATTTGAGATTTTGGTGGGTCGAACAGATTCTCTTACAAGAGAAAGAGATGCTCTCATTGACCATGTGAGTAGTTATTTCAGCTAGTTCATTAGCCACATACTTTATATTTTAAATTTATTTATAGAGAGCACAATTAGAAGATACCATAAGAGAGCTAAATAGAAGATTATCAGCAAAGAATGAGGATACTACCAGCGAATGGGAAACTAAAAAGCTAAAATTGCGCAATGAACAAGCTGTAACTCTGAGCAGGAAGATGCAGGTAATTATGCTGAGTGATAGGAAAGGAAATAGTAGGATGAATCAAAATGTAAATTAGTAGCTATTTCATTTTAGGTTGTAGTTGCACAGAATGATCAACTCCGGAACGAAGTATCCCGTTTAGGAGATGCACTGGAAGAAGCTACAAGGCTTATCGAAGAGAGCTCACTAAAGTAGTATTATCTTTTTCTATCAGTGTTTTGTGATGACTGATGGTTTTTCACAGATATGCAGAAGTATGCAAAGCGTTTAATGAGTCTCAGGCAGAGGTCACATCACTCTACGGAGAAAATAGGGTAATGAGAGAAAAGGTGATTTACTTACTCTGGTTTTGGATTAGTATTAATGTTAACATTATAAGCTAATATTTAAGCTTGAAGAAAGTAATCGACAGATGGAATCTGTGCGGAGCCACATTGAAGACGGTGATTCGGCTCTTGAGGTATTTTAAAAATAACTTTCATTTTTCTTCTTCAACGGTATCTTTTTTAGATTCAAATTAGGGATCACCTAGCGACTATTGAATCCCTTAAGAAGGAACTCTATATATCTAAGGTAAATATTTGTGCGCTATTTAGTTATGATAGTATACTTAGATGTATTTTATAATAGATAGAAATAAACGAGCTACACGATGCAATGGTATCAGAAAAGCAAGATGAAAAGGAAGCAGAACTCGAAAAAATCAAGCAGGAATTGGTGGCTGCAACAAAGTAAAATTTCACTCTTTCATAATTGTTTGTACCTAAACTTTCATGACATTTTTTTCTAGGACTGCACGCTCTCTTTTCGGTGAGTTATCTTCCGTCTCTTCATCTGACCCAACTTCCTCACTTCGTCTTAGAATGATCCAGATAGAGAATAATTTGCAGCAGGCAAAACAAGAGGTAAGCAGTGTCTATTAAAACTAGCTATATACTTGTTTATTTTATGGTCAGTATTTGTTCATTATGAGTTAAGAATTTGTATTCTTCTCCCTACGGCAAAGCCTTATTTTAAAAATAGTGTTTACTAAGGTCTTGAAAGTGCACTATTTAATTAATATTTAACTGTTTTTTGATAATTACTTTATACTGTGAAATATATAATTAGTTGCTGCTGGAAAATTTGATTCAGAGATTACTTGTTTAGTTGAAGTGTGTCTTGTCATCATCAGTAGTACCAGGATCAATCCGTAGTGAAAACTCACTTCTGCCTAAATAAATACCAAGTCTATAATGAATATTAGCACTATTGTTTTGCTCAGAACCTTTGTTTCTCTTTCTTTACGTTATAAATCTAGCGTTCCACGAGTGGGAATCATGTTTAAGCCTAACACCCGGCATTTATCCTAATAATTCACACGTTAACTATCACAGCACTTTATTCAGTATCCTGTTTCTAGAAAACAGGAAATGCGTAACAACGTTCTTGATGTTTGACCAAAGTCTTTGTTATTCTGCACTTAGTTTTGAGTTGATGGTAACCATGAATTGACTATTATTTTACATGAAATTTATTGGAATTCATAAATATTAGGAAAATAAGCTTTGAAATGTCTTATGTTAGAATTTAAATAGATTTTGAAACATACATATATTACCACGACAACGTCTAATTTTTAACTAAAACCCTTAGTTTTATCATATTTCATAAAATAATTACGTCAACTTATCTACACATTATAATACAATATATCCATAACAGCTTCTTCTCTCATTAATTTTTGACTATTTCAGACTGAATACTACAAGAAGATGGCTTCGGAAATTGAAGACAATTTAATACTTAAAGAGGAACAATACAGTGAAATCACAGCTGAATTCGATAAGCTTAAAGAGGTGGAAAGCACTATTACGAATTAGAACAAACAGTTCAATTCTATGATAAATTTAAAGATTTCAACGTGTAGTTTTGAAGTATGTTACCGATTAAAACAAAGTCTGGTTTTAGGAAAAATTCGGAGATTGTCGAAAAGAGATCTCACATCTCAAATCACAGATAGAATTCCGAAATGCTCAAATTGTACGGCTCACGAATCATTGTACATTGCTGCAGATAGAGTTAGGAAAGTATACTGAAATTTCGGAAATACCTACTGCTATTCCAACAAAACTGCAACGTTCTGATGATTCAATTGTTTGTGCTAGAAATATACACTCAGATTTACGAAATGGAGAGAAACTCGATGTCCTAATGCGAGAGAATGAAGATAATATCTCTAATAAAAAAGGAATAGAGATACAAACACAAACAAATGCGAATAAAACGCATGCAACCATGAAGATATCTCATACAACAACGGAAGAATATGGTGGATGGGAGCAACAGGCAGTACTCATTGCAGGATTATACTCGGAAAACATGGATCTTATAGAGGAAAGTGATTTTGCATCTTGTCCTTAATTTATCACCAACACTATAAGGTATTTCTTTAGGAACTTGCTATAAAAAACCAACAGCTAATAGAAGTAGAATATACATTAAAAGAAGCAATGAAAGCGATTGATGGAGCTAAGGCACCGTTGAAGGTAGCATAAATGGGTTTGAAAAATTCAAGTTTATGAAACGATTGTAACAATATCGCTTCAGTTGGCTTACGAAGAGATCCAACGATTAAAACAAAATGAGGATAATTTGAGTCATACCGAGAGTGAAGAGAACCGTGTGGAATTATTAGAACTCAGGGTTTGTTGCAGATTAATATTTCGGCTTAAATTATTGAAGAGAATAAACTGAATTTATTTCAAATATTTCCTCTAAATAATTCTGATGAATAAGATGCTATTAAAACCAGCATTTTTCTACATCGGTTAAAAATGGTGGATCAGAATTAGAGCGAAAAACAGAAGAAACAACACGAAAATTAATTGTTGAGAGAATTAGCTTCATGCGGTAAGAAAATTATAGACTTATACGTAGGAATTATTAACCTATTTTAAAATTTAACTACAATTTAGTCCTTTTTTTAATAATTATTTACTGTTATAGATTATCTCGTGTCAACGCAGTACTGCGTGCTAAAAGTACTCGTTTGGAGCAGGTTGTCCGTAGAATGAAGGAAAGAATGACATCTTCTAAAGTGCAATTCGAAAAGAAATGTGCGAGACTACAGTATGAATTGGTTTGTCATTTTATTTTTTATAATTCTAAGTAACTAATGACACTATTTTGCTTCCAGGATGTAACTCTCCTTGAATTGGCAAACTTGCAAAGTCAGCTACTTCACTCTGTCCCTCTAAATAAATATGAGCAACTAATAGAAAAGTATAAAAAAGTAATTATAAGTGACATTATTGAAGAAGAGATTGAGAAGGTATAGTTGGAGTAAAAAATAAGTATATAGTTTTTAAATGTGTATTTGTATTATTGTAATTATTAAATCTATTATAAACCACCGAGATTTTAAAATGATTCTTTTTATTTAAGGAATCTGAATTGCGCTTAGGGACAATTCCAAGCATAAATGAAAGTGATGACAAGGACATGGAAGCAAAAAACGATTACCTTAAGGTGAATAAGAATTACGCATTATTAGAAACAAAATCAGATATTCCAGAAAATTGTGAATATTCTGAGTGAGCAAAACGATTTCTGGAAGAATGAAACTGAAATATTGCGCACTGAAAATGATGAACTAAAGAAATTCATGGAAGATATGGAGAACGAGAGCGATCTAAAAATTGTGCTAGGTATGGTATAAAAAATAAGGACACCCGGATTAAAATACAGGAGTATTATCTAGGACAAAATATTAAATGTAACAATATATTACCATACTTTTAAGCTACCATAGAACATCGGCTACTAGACACTATTCGTGAACAACAAGAACGGACAAGAGAGCATATGGTAATACAAAGAAAAAGGAGAGAAGTAGAAGAATCCTTTGCCAATCAACGAATAAAATGGATGTCTGAAAGAAGGAAATTATTGCGTATTATACATAGTTTTCATACAACTGCTTTGGTAAGTTTCTGTTTGTGTCAAAAAACTATTGTGGGAAATGAACCACTTTCAGAGGTTACTGTCAAATAATGTAAATATCGTACCGTTGGAGCAATTAGAACTTCTTCGACTGAAAATAAAAGAAACCCAAGATAATAAGAAACAAACGGCCAAAATGAAGCAGCAGATGAGTATTACATGATTTTATTTTGAGTAGATATTATTTGAAACAGTATTATTATTTAGGCCGAAGAACTTCGTGGCCAGCTAGATACTCAAATAATGAAAATAAAATCTGCAGAAGAAGCCAGAAAAACCATGGAGTTACATGGTATAGATGAATTGAAGATTGAGAAAAATCTTCAAGCGGCATATTTCAGTGTAGCATCACAGAATGCGAGAGCAGAACGACTGCGAAATATGGTGATCGTTGTCTTAAGTTTAGTACTTTTTCATATTTATATATACTCGAAGGTTTATCTGTTTAGTTGAACTTACGAGAGCGAGAACTCATGGTAGTACGTGAAGAAATGGAACAGTTAAAAGAGGCAAATGAGAGTAACATCACACTCATTCTCAATTCGAATTTATGGAAGAGAAATGCTGAAAGCGAAGAAGAAAACATAAATTCAAAAAAAATGAAGGAATATGTAAATATGGAGGAAAGGAGAGTAGTTCCAAAAGAATATGAATATGAATCAGATATAGAGAGTGAAGAAAGTTCTGAAGGTATGGAATCAAGAAAAATAAGCATAACTTATACATTTAAGAAAGTTCATGCTAGTAGTAAACTACATGAAAAGTTTATAACTTCAGTATCTTCACTACAAGAGCGTGTCGTGATGAACACACTTGTGCATGAAAGCGTAAAAACATTTGAAGCGAAGGTGGTACAAATGAGAGAAATGGCACAATTATGTATTCAGAGCTATAAGGTAACTAGTGAATTTCAAATTCAGTTCTCTATTAATTAAATAATTAACTTTACTTTTGAGGACCAACTTAAATTGAAAGAATCAGCCGTGGATAGCTACAAGGAATTATTAATGAAACGTATAAAAGAACCAACAGTGAAGATGAAAGAAGTGGAAATCGTTCGAGAAGTAAAAATAAAAGATGATCAAGCTGAACAAAAGCTCAGGCAGGCAGTCAGTGAAATTGTTAGACTCAAGGTAATATTATAGGAGTATTCGTAAATGCTATTAATACGAGGGAGATTTTTGCAAAATAGTCAGGTAACTCGCAAGTTTAGGAAGAGATTGACGAACTGGAAACGGCAAATCGAAATCTGTTCAGTGAAAGAAAGACTGTACTTCCTATAGTTGACAGCGTAAGCTATTCTATGCTATTACCATTAGGTTGTAGACTATATTTAGTTTCACCTTTTTCATAGTATATTAATTATTACTATTTATACCTACAACTAATAACAAGGTTATCTAGGCGTGAAATGTGATTTTCGAATTTATACTTTTATGCTGAAGTATTAGCCTTTAAATCACATGCGAATCTTAAAATATTAGGTTGCTATACAAACAAATGAAGACCAACTTAAAGGAGAACAAATTGATAGTGATATGAAGAATGAACCACTAATTAGTACTGGAATTCTGAAAACTGTAGGTTTTTTATATATTGTCTAACCTCGCTATATTTCCATGAGTGGAATTTGTAATTAAATATTTTTTACTTAAGAAAAATATTTCCGTGTTGGTGTTAGCAATATTCATATTAAACTAGTTAATTTGAATCAGGAAAATACAGTTGCACAAGATGGTGAGCAATTACGTCTTCATAATAATGTACGAGCAATGCGGCTACAGATCCGGAGGCTTACTGCTAGTAATAAGGTATTCAGCCATCATCCTACGTATTTGAAAAGTATTTAATTCATCATGTTACAGATATTAAATACTTTTTAATCAAACCAAGCCTTTAGATTTAATATTAATTGGTTTATCGATTCTTTTGGTTTGAGGAACTACAAATAACCTGCGAGAAAATACGACAGGAAGCCAAGGATAAATTAAATGCAAAGTCTGAGAAGAGTGTGGATCATACAATTTTACTGATGAGGTATATCCTAATCATTTTTCATGATCAATTTTCTACACTTTTTTTTAATCTCAGAACTGAAGTAGAACGGCTGAGAAAGGAACACCGATTCATGCGAGGAAAGGCGGAGGAGCAGAAATATATAATCACCAAATTAAATGTGCAGTTAACTGAAAGTAAAAGAAACAATAAGGTTTAGTAATTACACGTAGGAATTTTAAATAATAAGAGAAAATTAATGTATACATGAAAATGACAATGTTATAGGAAGAAGTTTCAAAATGGCACAAACAAAAGAAGGCAGAAGAAGTCATTAAGATGCTGCGGACAAAATTAAAAGATGCTACAAATAAGGAAAAAGACCTTAAAGAAAAGCTAGAAAAACGGGAGAAGAGACTAGATAAAAGTTTGAGAAACGAGGAATCCAGACAGAAAGAAATTGAGCGTATGAACAAGAGACTTCAGGATCTAAAAGAACAGCGGGTAAATGCGCTCTTGGGTACAAATTAATATCTATGTCAATGTCATTGGGTGGTAGCAATAATGATAGCTAATCAAAGGTTCTTAAAATCAGCAAACGTAAAAATTTCCGAAAGGTACCGTCGTTGCCATAGTTAGCAAAAAACTCTTGCACCATAAACTGCAAATATCATACTATTTATTACTATATCTACCATCCAAGGGCATTATTAACTTATTTAACAGTAAATTGCTATAGGAGTCAGCCGAAAATGAATCACGACAATTATTGACATTAAGAGATAGAATGCAAGGAGAACTTGACAGAAGAGAGACGGTTGGTTTAGTGTGAACCCTTCTTGTTATTCAACTACGATGTTTCCTTTAAAAAAAAGGCACAGGAGGTTGCATCACTTATGGCTAAATTGAGAAGACTTGAACGAAGCAACGCTGAACTTCAATTACAAGTAGCTTCTAATAAAGAACAGCCTCTTATGCACAACAATAATATCCAAACTGAAACCACAAAACAATCAGAACAGGTGGAATTCCAGCTCAAAGAAGAACTAAAAACGGTGAGCTTAGTTTAGATAAAAGTACATATTGGATGAGTATCTAGCATAACAATCTAGGTCGAATTACGCTACCAAGCCTGTCGGGATAGGCTCGTCAAATTAGAGAAAAACTATGGAATGTTGGTCGAGGAACACTCTAAAGTTATTAGAAAACTAGGTATGTCAAACATAAGCTTAGTATTTCCATAATCCATCTTGTTTAGGCGTAAAGGAGGGACATTCTACCGGTGCAGTAGCCGTACTTAGCGATAAATTACAAGCCAAGGACAAAGAGATAGCACACCTAGTTAGTTATAAAGCAGTAACTTAGAAGAAAATTTCCTGAAATTCGTCTATTTAGAAAATGACGATCTCAAATTTGGAACGGAGATTATCGAGCGATACCACATGAACATTATAACGATGAAAATGCTTTATACTTATGCAGTACTTGAATAAAGAATATTTACTTAGGTTTTTTGAGGGGCGGTCCCCTCTTTTTAATTGCTTTCTTTTCTTCTTGAGCTTTTCGTTTTAATGAAGTTGGTTCAGACTTAATCGTTCTACCTACAGTGAAAAATGAATCTATACGCCCCTGAAATATACGGAAATATATCATCTATATTAATATATACATGTATATAATTCGGAATACCTGGGTTGAAGTGCTACGCGCTTTTTGCATCTTAGTAATAGCTGAGCGGATACGTTCCTCACTGAAACGATATAAACTAAGTTCAAGTATTAAGAGAAAAACAAGTATAACTAACTTGAAATTCTTCTCTTCACACATAAATTTGATAATTCCATCAGTATCAGCCTCCTTCCATACTAACTGGAATAATAGTGATTAATTTCTCCTCAGTTATTTAAAACTAGGACTAACACTGATATTTTCTGCTTCTGTAACCTCTGGCTGTAGAAACAGTTCACGAGCACGCTGATATGGCCAATTTTCCGGAGGAGGATATTTCTAAATTGTACTACACAAAATAATAAAATTGAACTACTTAGAATATATCGAACCTTTACGTCAATATTCTCGAGGATAGTCTCAATGTTACCATACTGGCGGATCAGATCAAATGCCTTCTTCGGTCCAATACCGCGGATTGTTCCACAGTAGTCGCATCCTAATAATATGCATAAATCGACGAATTGTCCGAATGTGATCCCACATTCTTCAAGCACTCGAGATAACGTAATTTCCTGAAACAAATATGAAGTAGGAACCTTACATACTACTATTGATTTATACAACCTTGATGGGGATTTTCTTGGCCTCAGAAAATGTCATATGTCTAAGTAATACGTTCGACCCAAATGTAAGAGCATCCATATCCTCAGTTGCAGTCGCATATACCTAAATAGATAATTAACCAGAGTATTTATCTCTCAGTCAATCGAATGATAAGTTATTTCAGAACTTTATTAGCTCGCACGAGAGCGGCACATTGGGCTTCTGCTTCACATGGTGCTTCAACTACTGGAACACCCATCAAGGTAAGCAGACGTTTCGCATCATCGTTCTGCTCTTTAGTTACCTAGAATGGAAACACCTAAATACGCACTATGAGCGTAATCTAAAGGAAAAACAAAAAATGTTTAGTATGGAATGTATATAACTTTCTTTAAACATAATGAGGGTCAATCCATGACAAGCATTAGGATGTTTGCAATTCTACATATATCCTACTACAGTTTCATTAACGGTAGAGGATTCAGAGAACTAATTTTCTCACATCTCCAATATTAATTCGTTTCACTTCCAAAGAATATTTTCTGTAAACTATCAGTGGGATTATCTAAACTCCAAAATAATATCTGGTCTCAGCCACACCTACAATGGGTTTCTAAACTGTGCTATGTGATTTCTTATGAAAATAAATTCAATTGGACCCCTAGAAATGAAAAAAACAATATATGGAAAGAAGGATGCATATACAATTATAATAAAAATTTGAGAACAGCAAGATTTTATGAGAAAATTGCTACGCTTTCGCATATCCTAACAAACCGCCGAATGACCAAAACCACTAAATATATGAGAATTTTATGCACAGTCACTTTTATTCATTTTAAAGAATGTTATAATACATTCCCGTTTTATAGTTCCACTACATATATGGTAAGCTAAATACATTAGACATACTCTGACCAGTCGGCGTTCAAACTTATCCATAGCTTCAGCGTCCCCCTTCTCTTTAGCTTCAGTAAGAGCCTTTTCAGCCTCTATCCTAGACACTCAAAATTATATCAGGAACTGCTCAGCAAAAGATGCTCTCACCTTCGTTCACTTCTCTTTTCCAATTCTCCGCTCTTCATATCAGGGGGCTTCCCATCAAATACATAACATGGTTTAACACCATTATCGATCATTCGAATAGTTCGATAAAATATTCCCATTAGATGGCTGTAAGAAAAGAGGCACAACTCCCCAAAGCTTTTACATTTTTTAAAAATTTTTCTTTGCTACCACCATGGTTTAGTGAATTAATAAATACGAACAGAAAAAATACCAATTCTACCTTGTGGTATCACCGCTTTCAGATTGAAGCTGTGATCCGTCCTGCCTGACAGCAATAAGAAATTGGTATAAGCACATTGATGCATCAATAGCTACCTAAAAATCCTTAAATGTAACAATTAAAACAATGGAAGTAGGAAATTAACGCACCTTTCGACCAAAATAGCCTTTTATTTCACTCAGTTTAACTGCACTTGGGGCATTATCTGCAATAACTTTGGACAAATCCTTAATTCCCATAGCCGCACTGGTTCCTCCGTAATTAGCCTCAATAGAATCAAATTTGTTCCGAAACTGTGATACGTATACGCCATACCCATTCCTTTAAAATTGAGTTTCGCGCCTAAATGAATCAAAAACAAAATTCGTCAGAGGATTTAGAACGAACTTTTTACGTAGTTATAATCAACGAGAATATAATTAGGTCTTATATATTTATCTGTAAATTATAATCAAAGGTCATCAAATTAACGAAATTTAAATAAACAGTAATTACATTAAAAATCCATAACAGAACAATGAATCATATTCAAATATTAGTACTCCTCCCCATCCATATTATCATCTGAACCCCCGTCGCCATATCCCTCTCCATTATCAAAGTACGTAGAAATATAGTCATTGTCTTCTTCTACGAGGTCTTCGGAAAACTCCTCTCCTTCTGCATGCTCTGACCTTTCTGAATTCTCCTCTTCCTGCCATATAGTACACATTAGTCAATGGTTTTCATAATGCACCTTATTTTTGTCTACCTCATCCTCTTGTTCTTCTCCTTCTAATTCAGCTTCTTCTAACTGCGATAATTTCTCTCTCAATACATCACTAGTGTTATCCTCAATTTTCCTTCTTTTAGATTTTTGTTCTACCCTTGCCTCCGTCTGCCAACATAATTCATCCGGAACACGGGAAAAGTCTGAATATAACTAAATAATATTAGTGCTAGCAAAATACTACTTATTCGTTTACCTGGATGTAGTTTTTCCCTGTGAACTTGGTTATACTTGTCAGTATACCTCCGAATATCTACAGTCTCTTTATGGTTCAAATAATATGGCGATTCATTAAACCTTAATACAACTTTAATTGGAACATTAGAATGAATGTCTTAATTGAACTTGTCAATACTTATCTTTTTATAAATCCAATATACTGCTTACATTTTATACCCATTTATACAGAACCGTAGCGTGTTAAGAGCATTAACCAATTTTGGAACCAAATAATCTTCATATGTAATGCTTATCCTGTAATATCTCTACGACTTACCTACTGATCATTTCCAGCTTCAATTCAGCTATGTACTGTAACTCATTACTTAATTCAAGAGGTATGAGCGCACGCTGAACAATCTGCAAACAAATATTTTAATGCAAAGAGAACAAAATATATGGGACCAATTTAGTACCGGATAGAGGGCTGGCGCCTCAATTGGTTTGTGCTGGGAATAATTGGCCATCTCATGTCGTGCAATACCAAGTGCATTTGCTACAGCACGAACAGTGCTACCTGCCCCAGCTCCACGACCTCGACCACCCATTCTGTTGTTAAAGTTTAATTTAAAATGTATTTAAAAAATCACCTGAATAAATTTTAAATGGAACTGTCAAAGCCACTCATCTACAAAAACCCTAAGAATAACTTATGTACAATTTTATTAGAAATTTACATTCAATATTTCTATTACAATATAATAAAAATTAAAAAATACATAACAATAATGAACCTAGAAAAAGCCAATAAGAATTAAGAGATCCTGAAAACTCCTGGTACTCTCTCCACATAAATCTACGCTCTATCAATGTCAAATCTATAATAAGTGTTTCAAAAATGAGCATTAGTATAAATTTTCCATAAATGTTAATATCAGCATCTCAGCTCGAATTTTCAGCAGAAACTTCTTGTTTCTTCCTATTCCAATCCTGAAGACCTTTAGGTAATTGTGTATCCTCATCAAGACCTAAAAATGTTTATTACTATCACATTATAATTGAAAAACATTAAAAGCTGATAATGGCAATATTTACCTCCTGTCCCAGATACCATTTCTTCATAACTATGCTTCTCTATAAATGGTCGCTTTCCCACAATCTCCACCATATCTTCTCGTGACAATACTTCTTTTTCTAGCAAACGTTTCGCAACCTTAAACTTTACATGTAGTTATTATTCTTATAATCGACTTCAATGTAATGCCCAACCTTCTCGATATCATCCCTTTTATGTAGCAGTAATTCCCTTGTCCTTCCCAAGGCATCATTCACCATATCGCGCACCTCTTGATCAATGAGCTGAGCTGTTGCTTCCGAATAAGGTTTATCGAAAGTAACCTCGCCTGGACCAGCAGTTTCAAACGATAGAGGACCTACTCTTGCAGACATTCCAAATTTCACAACCTGTAAAATGCCCAGCATATCTACCTAAGTTATTAATATTTCTAAAAATACTAAACGTATAAATAAAACTCCTTATTGAATGAAAAATACATTATATGGATTAGAAATATATCGTTGCCGACATATTCTTAACATTCTGGTTGATTCATATGTACGAACAAAACAGTATTGTTTACGATTCGCCTAGTGATGTGATCCATTCACTAACTAATGTTGTCACAAAAGACGTTATTGGTTACTCGATCGTACGTAACAAACGATGCTCGGTTAGAAATATCCGGGATAGTCATACGATTGCTATATATATATATATATATATATAGCTGTATGTATGTGGCTACAACATAAAATTACCATGATGTATTTACTATTCATTTTGTCATCAGCTGCTCTAATTTCGAAAAGAACTGCCTCACCTGTGCAGCCATCACAGCAAACTATGAGTAAGTCTAGTTTTCACGCACTTAAAACATACATGGAAATTCAAAAAAAGCTTTAGCAATTTCAATGCTACAAGGAAAAAGCAAGGTAGACGTAACAGTTGATCAGGAGCTCTTAATGCAGATACTAGATGGACTAGGCGAACAAAAAGACATACTAAGATTTATCAATAAAGAACTTCAGAAATTAAACAGTAAGAAAAACTTCTCCCAATCCATGGTACGTCATTTTAAATATAATTCTTACCAATGAACCATTGTGATAAACATAATAACACATTATAGAACGAAAATATGCTACCTGTCGAATTTGTTAAGCATCTTCTCAATATTTTGACTGGATCTGGATCGGTAAGATTTAATGCTACTTAATCACATGAGATTAAACTATCTCGGGTTTCAATTCAAGCAATATCAATCAATACATTGTAATCAGGCATCCACTATCTATCCCAGCTACTTCGTAGCTCCCATCGATAAAAGCGGTTTTTATTCCGTACCAATAGCACAAAGCCCAGTGAGTTTTTGTCCCCGATCTTAAGGGTAGATGCATAAGCATAAATAAATTTGGAAAATTAAAATTATTTCATAGATCGAATCCCATCCAGCATCGTCAAGCCATTATTCCTCAGTGATCAAATCAGAACATAAACACCCAGATATCGAATCCAAATGAAGGAACTTTTCCGACTTATAAATAACAGGCGATCAAAAAAAATTTGAACAAGTATTCGTGACTATCCTTTCATTGCAATTAAACATTTAATTTATATTATGTTATCCTTCTTTAACAAAGATATATTGATTTCTACTAATTAATAGGAAATATTCGTAATAACTATCGCATAATCCGCAATATCATAAAAACAACTATAAGTGTAAACCCAAATTATTTTTGTAAAATATAAAACTTACTTGTGAATATGCCATTTGAGTAACTTTCTGCAAATCATCTTGTGCGCCAGTTGTAATGCGCCCAAAAAATATCTCTTCTGCAACACGACCTCCCAAAGTCATGCACATCCTACAAGTAGATTACTAGTATATTTTTAACAAGAACATTCACAAATTACCTATCATGTAATTGTTCTTTGGAGTAAAGGTATTGTTCCTTGGGAAGATATTGTGCATATCCTAAACCTTTGCCACGAGGAATTATAGAAACCTAAAGTGCGTTTATAAAAATGATTATACAGACGAAATTTCGTAACTACAAATATAACCATGAAATTTAGTTTTTTTTTTAATTTTAGAAGTTAATCACGAGCACATTTCTTGATACTTTAAAAGCAATGAATCACTTTAAGCAAAGGATCAGCATATTGAAGGAACCATCCAGCTATGGCATGACCAGCTTCATGATAAGCTACAGTACGTTTTTCGTCTGGTTGTAGTACCTAAATATATTATAAACTTGACCTAAACGTCGCATACAGTGTAGTTTATGTAGTATTTCTTTGGTCTGTTGCATGTTTCAAGTTAAAATACTCTTAAAATCAGTCTCATTTTAATTGGACAAGCATATAAGAAAACGACACAGTCACTATTCCATGCTTAAGTTAACATTCTAAGGTTAAGTTATATGCTATAACGATCAAAAACTCATGTTAAAAGTACCGTATTAATAGTATAGTTGCAATAACATACCTGACTTTTCTTTTCCATTCCAGCAACTACCCGTTCTATAGCTTGTTCGAAGTTTTTTTGAGTGATCTCCTCATTAGCGTCTCTAGCAGCAATAAGAGCAGCTTCGTTACAGACATTAGATATATCAGCTCCTGTTATAAATAATTATTTTATTGAAAATCACTGTTGAATAACACTACTGAAACAAAAAGGTTGGATAAGATGGCAATGGATACTTATAACACCTGAAAATCCAGGAGTATGGGCAGCAAGTTTCCTCGATAACGCTGTTTTATCAAGTGATGTCTTTAAAGGACCCAGATGAACTCGAAATATAGATGCACGCCCCTGAATAGATATCGCAAATCTCGATAACGGCAACATTTACCAAGTACTACCTTTATATCGGGAACAGGAACGTAAATTTGTCTATCAAAACGACCAGGCCGTAAAAGGGCAGAATCCAGAATGTCAACACGATTAGTAGCAGCGATCACTATTACAGAAGATTCGTCTGTTGTAAAACCTGATAGTATAGTCACATCAAAACTATCTTCATCGATGTATTCCTTACTCTTGAGTATAAGCTTATTTTAATTAATCACACACCATCCATTTCAACTAAGAGCTGATTGAGGGTATTTTCTTGTTCCGAATGTCCTCCCATACCGCCTTTTCCCCCTCTTTTTCGTCCAACGGCATCAATTTCATCAATGAAAAGAATGCAAGGACTATTTTTCCGGGCCATTGCAAACATGTCACGAACACGGGCAGGCCCTACTCCCACAAACATCTAAAGTTAATGAAAATAGTATGATCAAATTATAATAGAATAAATATAGAGAAAAAGACCTCTAGGAATTCAGAACCAGATACGGTAATAAAAGGAACATTAGCTTCTCCTGCTGTTGCTTTAGCCAAAAGAGTTTTACCTGTACCAGGAGGACCTGTTAGGATAGCGCCCTGAAAAAAAAACTCAATTAATACCAGAGTTAATCCATATACTGAATATAAAACTAGTACTTTTGGTATTTTTGCCCCAAGGTCCTTGTATTGTTGAGGATTTTTGAGAAAATTGACGAATTCCATAATCTCTATCTTCGCTTCTTCACAACCGGCCACATCTTTGAAAGTTGCCTAATATTAATTTTTCTTAATAATACAGAATAAATTAGTCACCAAACAACTTAAGAGACAATTGTCCAACTTCAGCAAATAAATAGGATATCCCAATATGGATATGTAAAAATATACGCATAAACTATATAAAATGAGACTAAAATCGCAACAATTAATTAATGCGTTACAATTGCATGTGAACGGTAACATAGTTTTATTACTTTTATATCCTCCCTGTTAATGATTCTGGCAGTACTTTGACCAAACCCTCCAAACATTCCACCGAGACCACCTCCACCAGGCCTCGCCGCACCTGGTATACATAATTTAATACATTAAGACATTAAGACAATTAAAGTCTAATGTTACAAAAAGTATAAATGAAAGTTAACGTCGCAAAAGTGATAGCAAAATAATCTGACCACCAGCAGCTCCTCCTTTCAGCATTCTATAAATATAAAATCCAAAGAGAAGAGGGAATGCGATACTAATAAGATTTGGAATTTCGCGTTTGCTAAAATAAAACATCTATTTCGATAAAACTGCATATTTCTATACACAGAACAAAATAAGTAAACCAACAAGTCAATTTCACTCTTATATAACACAGGTATTTGTCTTTCTGTCTCATATCCCAAATGATGCTGAGCTGCAGCTAAACTGCGCTCAAAGCTATCAACACTTCCAATATTAAAGTAGCATGTCTGCTGAAACAAGTAAATCTTTATAAACATTTAACTACCTAAGAATAACGACCTACCCCAGCATACTTCCCAGACGAACTAACAATCCGTACCCATCGTTTATCAACTACTTCTAATCGATCAACCTAAAGTTAATGCCAAAACTTATATTTAAACATGAATAAATCATAATATATACACTAATTATGAAAATCTACATACTATTCCGGGTTCAAGGAATTCAGAAAAAAATTCCTTCCATGAAATTTCTCTATACGACTGAAAATCCATGAGAATGTATAGACCGATAATAGCGGCAACACTAATTAGAATTTGCTGCCATCCACCAGGACTAAATTATAATTATATACACAAACTAGTATTTAAGAAAAATGGAAGATAACGAAAATTTGGGCCATTAAGTGAACAAATTGAAAATCAAATCAGGGGAAAATCTTCTAATACTACTCACAACTGATCAAGGGGTCCACCACCAGAACTTGGATTCTTCCCACTGCCTTTATCACCTAAAATTTAGATATGTGAGAAAATTGTATTTGTTTTACTCTGGTATACTTACCAGAGTTTTTCTTTGTCTTCGGATCATCTAACTTCTCAGTGCTCTTTGGATTTATTTTATCAGACTCGAAGAACTTTTTAAATCCTTTTGGAGTTGAAAAAAGATAGATTGCTTTTTGCAATTGTTGCATTAATACTTCTCCAGGTAACTTATTTTTCCGTAACAAAAGCAATACCTCATTTTGTGATAGTGCAACCTAAAATTATCAAATGAAAATTTAAAATCATAATTGTTAGCACAAGCACTAATTCAAAGCATACCTTTCTTTGTAAAGGTAATTTCCCCGTTATTTGAGATGAGGAGCACTGAAGGCTGCTTAGAGATCGAACGCAACAACGCAAATATCGTTGTGTTTGTAAAGACCAAGAAACACGCCACATATCTGAAATTATTCAAAACAATAATCGTCAAATAATTTAGAATGAAAAATTAAACACAAATTTGTGGAAATTCAACATATTCATGTTATTATTACTATCATTAACATCATTGTTGTTATTATTATTGCCATAATTATTACTATTATTGCTATAATATATAATAAACAATGATCGTAGCGTTAATGTATACCTAAATGCAATTTTGTATTTCGTATCTCGAAATGTTCCACACTAAAACTGCTCATTGCTTAATTCCATACTTGTATATAATGAATACAGTATTTCTGCAATGGTTAAAATAGTATGATATTGAACTGACCAATCAATTCACAAGAAGAATTCTGGATGGAGCGCTCGTCACGTTATAAGATTACTATACGACGACGTTTCAGTCTGCTGCTAAACAATTCTTATGGGCTTAACTCGTCCGTATTCTATGGCGCCGACATGATTGTGTAGATACATATCTTATGATATTACAACATGAATCTTGTGAGTTATGGATATTTATTAAGACAGGAATACATCAACGTACCAGTCATAAGGTTTAGGAGGATATAACAAGCAGTATTATAGGGTGGGTATACTGCTAATCGTTATTTTAACTGTCGATGCACTAAATCCAAATTATATTATTTCTAGGAAATATGACTGGACGTTTATAAAACTTTATTTCTGTACAACCAACTACAAGAGCAAACCTCACTTAATATAAACCTAATTGTTTGAAATATTTCTACTTAATACGAAACAATTGTTAGTCAATTAATGTCTGGAAATCGTCAAATGAATTATTCATATACTTTCTTTATTTAACACATTCCTCTGCACAAATTTATCTCGTTTATCAGCTTCATCTAACTCCCACTTCACATGTTCTACATCCTGAAATAGATTATTCCAATGCTCTGCGAAGTGTGAATCCTTATTTAGTAAAAGGAAATACCTTAATCCGTTCGTCATCCTCTAGATTTAAGTGATGTGGGCGGACTTTGATTGATTTTTGAGAGAAACAGTAAGCACATACCATTAGTATGAGACCTCCAACCTAAATTTGCAAGTTTATCGTAATAGACTATTAACTCACAGAAGTACCACTAGTTTAAGCTAGACAAATTAATAGATTCTGTTATACATTGCGCATATACCTCAACAATGGATATGACTGATAATCCTAACCATAATCCAGCTTGCCCACCCAAGTCATTAATCATGGCTGAAAGCTGAAATGCAACTTCTAATAATGTCACCAAGAAACAATTATTTAATTGCTTATCATACTCCGTAGCTACTGGATTCCGTGTACAGTTCATATTTCAGTGTCTCGAAGAATACTTGTAATAGCAACGCATTATTTGCATACCACTCGCGACATGAATGTGGATCCTTTAAAACAATGTGCATAAAACAGAATTTTTAAATAACAGAACGAACCCATATTTTAATTCAATTTACCTTATTAAAAATAGTGTTCGTATGATTATTGCAGTTACCAATCTAAAATAAATTACTGCAATTACTTAAATAATAAGCTGTGAAGTAATGCAGCAGAAAGATAGAGTGCTTCTCTAAATTATCATTTTCTCACCAGTCCGTGTTTGCTCTCAGTGACTACAAAATAATTTTTTGAAGGAAATTTTGACAAGCTAGCTGTTGTCTGGAAAGTTGTTTCTGAACAAGACGGATCACATCCACATTCGGTCAAAGAGTTTAAGTTTAGTGACAAATGATCGGCTTGGTCTCCCTTAAGACCATGTAAGCAGTCCACTGAAAAAAAAACTAATAAAAGGAAAGATAAATGCTACTTTTTCTTACAATTTGCCTTTGTGGGCGTACACCAGTTGTCGTTGTCTGCCTTATTGTACCTCGGACTAGCACAGCCACATCTTTTCACTGTCTCTCGTTGACGACAACCATTAGAACATGTTTCAAGATTATATATTTTATCCTGCAATCTGCTTTTTTCGCCTATTTTTTTGTTTCTTTTTCTATCGGTAATTATATCAAATATTTTAAGTACTCAATTCATTTCAAAAAAGTGGAATCCTTAGAATTAAAAATGTTACACTTTGCAATTCTTATTTATTTTTGAAAATATTAAAATACCAAAAATTATTATTATTATTTCTACAATTTTTTGAGCCTTCAAGGACTTTAAATAGTTTATTATTTGTTCATAGTTTTCATTATGATTATATACTGAGTAAATTATAATATGGCTTAAGTTTTCTGATTTTTACTTTAAGAGTCACGCCAAAAAGCACAAAAGCCATACCTTATAATAGTTAGTATCATCTGGTTCCTTATCCACACAGTTCCCATACGGCCTTTTTGCTCGTAAAGTTTTACTCTATAATTTGTACGAATCGTATGCATTATGGAATAAACCATTTAAAAAATAAAGCTGTTTTCCTATTGAACATATATTTATAAGTTTAATATACGACGTATAGTTATATATAGAAACTGACCAATGTGATTGATACAGCAGTTTGGTAGCCTACTCCCACATTGATTCCCCTGTTATCAAGAGCTAAGTGTGCTCCACGAGAGTTGATGCCTACCCTAGCTCCAGCCAGGGAAGTGGTAGGCAAAAAGTCGCTAATTTTAGATGGAGATTCCTGCTAAATAAAAAATAGTCATACTTCTACTTATTAGTAGAAACTTGAAATAAATTTTACAAGTAGTAATGCTCATTAAGCTTCAGTTAAAGATATTTATAAAGTTCCCTGTACAATATTTAATTAGATTGTTAATTATGTCTGCTTTTATACTGTTAGTTTTCTTTGTTTTGAATGACAATGTAGCTTCCAATTTTTAAAACAGGAAAATGTTTTTGAGGATACATTTTCTTTAAAAACTCACTTCCTCTAAAAAAAAAAACTATGCGTAGGCTAAATTTCAAACTGCAGTTGATATCAATCAAATGTATTATTTTGATAGTGATAATGTACTATTTCTTCTAGTTTGTTTCAGCCTGGGAAGTTTCAAGTTTTAACTTGATGTTCATTAAAGGAAGTTTATTATACCATTTTTTCTTAATATCCCTTCACAAAATTTAATACAGCAAAAAAAATTCTGAGTGAAATTCGCAAGTATCGACACTTCCATCAGTATTCCGATCTTATATTTAATTACACTAATTTAAAAAAACAGTTAATTAATGAAATCATGAATTTAAAGTGCGTGTTATGATCTTGGATGTGCACTACTACATACCTTTCCGTATTTATTTCAATATTCTTCAATCGCACTCACACTGATTGTAATTAAAAGCTTCAATCCAAACTTCATTCCTGCCCTGTTACAAGAGTAATTTAAGACTGCTTCTTCATTGAACGAGTAACATGCACCAAATATCGGATCCACTGAACGTGTGAAATCATTCCTATAATTTTTTAGGGATTGTTTCCGGCATACTTCTGTTTTAAAAGTTGTGTTAGACTTAAACTGCTAAACGATGTAAAAATGCTTACAATTTTGTGTATCTTTTACAATAATGTTTAGTGAAGAAAGAGAAATATGGGATGTACTAACACCTTTTGATATCTTTCAATTATTACTTCCTTGCCTATTCACAATTTATGCGGTACAATAATTAACTTCAGACGTAATTAGCTACTGTTTGTGCACAACTTAGCGATTATTTTACTTTTCGTTGCTTTTCAATAAGTTTGTTGTTAATTTTAAATCTCTTTTCCCTAGTGGTATATGAAATACCAACTAAAACAGTATATTTCAAGATTATATACAATTAAATACATGGATTTTATGCCAACTAGTCAATAATTGGCATGATTTATAAATGTATACTATCAAGCGACAAATTTAAGCTGAATTGACATAACCTAAGCCTACGTTTTTGAGCATCCTAGCATGTTCTTTGGGAAGAGGTTTTTGCATATTTCCATTAATGATATAAGAGCATTTAGTTATCGCTAGGTGGACATTCATCTAATCATAACTCATATTTGAAATATTAAATATGTTGCACCGACCTAGATTATGGAATACTTACTGAGAACATCTTTTCCCCGAAAACATACAGTCCGTGATAAGTTCTTCATACGAATACATAGCTAACATTTTCTGGGTCTCATCAAGCATAGCTGCCTCTAACATTAGTGCATCTAACGCACGTGCATCTCGCTCGTAAGTGTCAGACACTAAGCTCTACAAAAACGTTGTTTCCTTTCTACAAATGAATGCAATTTTTGAAACATTCCTTCCTCTTACATAAAATCCATATTCATCTTCTGAAGAAAGGGATTTTTGAACTGTACTGGTATACTTATCCATCAAGCGTTTCATGTTCTTGAAATTTGGATCAGATTTCACAACTGAATACTTATATGGATTCAAGCTACATACGGTAACAGTAGGAAAGATCTGAAAATTTCATAACCTAGTAATTTACAAATAAATCTAATTAGGTTTAAAGAAATGTTCTTCGGTGTACCTGCTCGTTAAAGAGTATTTCCGTAGTTACACTGACAGGAAACCCCAAAAATTTAGTGACCATAGTGTAAAGTTGGTAGGCAAAAAGTGATACCATACAAATGAATATAATAGACCAAAATAAACGAGATATCTAAATTCAAAATTGAAGGAATATAATAACTACTGACTAAATATATTTTTAAAAAAAAGATAATAATATGTCTAATAGAAATATCTTGATCCGCTATATTTTCAAAAAAACCTTCGTCTCTGCGTTGGCTATGTGCGGAACTCCGCCAACGGTTGACCAATTAGCAAAATCTTTGAATATTTGGACGAAACCCATTGAAATTAAAGGCTAAAACATCAAATAAAAAAAAGAGCTAATACAAAATAAGAAAACATTAAGTTTTAAAGACAAGTTATATAACAGTTTTAACAAGTAATTTGCAATTATAGTAATTACTTCCATACTCTCAGTTTAAAATTGGACGTTTCCACGTTCCCCTGGATACTTTACGTATAGCATTATGGATAATAATTTATTTATTTACAGCCATGGAGACAATGAAAGCACGAAGAAATTATATTATCTAGGCGCTACAGGGTGTTTCAAAAAAAAGACCGATTTTGAAAGTTTAATAACTTCTTCATACTCAACCAAAATTGTTGTTCAAAAAAGATTCTGNNNNGACGTGTACTCGGCCTCTTTCATCTGGTATTTTATTACTCTAATAATTGGGGATGGTGTTTAATATGTCCCAGTTAAAAAATATAGGATACCTCTATTGATGAACTCAAGCAAAGAATCACTGAAGTTTGGGATAAACTGACTCCGAAACTGCGTAAAAACTGGTGCTCTGAATTCAAAGGAAGATAGTTGCTTCCGCGAAAGAAAGCCATATACAATTTCAATACAAAAAAAATTAGAACTTGTAACAATAAATATCTTATATTTTTTAACTGGGACATATTAAACACCATCCCCAATTATTAGAGTAATAAAATACCAGATGAAAGAGGCCGAGTACACGTCAAAAAAGACGAGAATGGTACTTTTACGAAATCGATAATCGCAAGATTCACATGTGATATATGCTAATGAGGTTGATGCAGGCAAAGTGTTAGGTATTCAAGTTTTCAGAATCTTTTTTGAACAACAATTTTGGTTGAGTATGAAGAAGTTATTAAACTTTCAAAATCGGTCTTTTTTTTGAAACACCCTGTATAACGTCATATGCAACATCATACAGAAACTGAAAAGTGGTAGTCTAAAGATCCTTCAACATGTAGTAATGTAGATAGTAGTTAAAAAGAGCAAAATAGATATATGTAATGGAAAAATCACTATAACTCTTAAATTCTACATGATAATCATTTTCATATATCTTCAAAAATTTCACTAATAATCACTCTTGTATATCAAGCATGTAGGGCAAGTTGATATAAGTTTTCTTACTAATCCACTGCAAGATTGAGAAGACCACTAAAAACCATTTAATTTGAAATAAGATGTTTTATCACGGCAAGTTCTATCTAAGTTTTGCTCTATAGCGTAATCCTTTGGGAATATTATCTAAAAGCAAATAATCGGGAGACGTGTTGTCCTATACACATTCTGTCCTAATTCCTACTTAATATTCGATATTGCCCACACTATTTCATTAGAATTTTCTTCCACGTTTTTGTTACCTGTGTTACTTAATTTATGTTTTAATATTATATTTACTTATAATCCTAATGGCACTTTTTGGCAACTTCTTTTTACTTAGAAATTTAATAGCAAGAAGTAAGTAATAAAGGTATGCTTGCTTTTTTTTGTTATATACTGAAAAGCGGTTTATTTCGTATTGACATAAAGTAAACAGCAAATTGGGTAAGTCAAAGTTTAGCGGAATTCGACTCCAGTAATACCTGTTTTGGAAGTGTTGCTTTCCTATATTATAATAATGAATGATTTGCTATTACTTTAAGCTAATCAGCAGTTCTGTGGAATTAACCATTGTAATATTAAGAGAATATTGATGAAGCTTATTTTACAGAAGGAAAACCTTAGCTTGAAATCTTGTATTAATGGATATTATATCTACATACGTTATCTAGTACTTCTAAGGTGGACACATTCTAGACTATTGAGCGGTCAATCCATAATGTTGTTATCTCTATTACAATTAATTCCAAAACATATTAATGTGCTTCTATCTCATTATTGCACTTACGAAAAATATCTGGGATTTTCAGTTACACTTATTGCTTCATATTACGGAATTAAGGATGATTCAGATGTAAATAAGTAGTACTGCTATGGTACTAAAAATTGCGCTCATTGCGCTTTTGTACTATCCACTTTCTATTGGACTAACTTTTTATCAAAATTGGTTTATAAAGGTAAATGGGACATATCTATTAAACTGAATAAAAGTTATCATAGTTTTATTAGTGTGAAACATCTCGAACTGTTACAGAATTACAAATTACCATTGTTTGTTGTTTGTGGACATTATATCTTCAAATGGTTGGCTGCAATTATTATAAGATTCATCTATGAATGTTTCAGTAAGAAACGGTTGAGGGTTTCACTCAAGGATCAACTTAGGTTCTTGTGTTTTTTAAATAATTTTATGCAATAATAGTTGCATATTTTATATTATTGTGCATTGTCTTCAGATGGTTGGCTCCGATTGGTATCTGCGCATCCCTCGATATTGGTCTTTCTAATTGGGCGCTGGAATATGTAACTGTTAGCCTTTACACCATGGCGAAATCTAGCTCCATTTTATTCATTGTTGCCTTCTCATTACTTTTAAAATTGGAAAGGTATACCACAGTTACAGATTTTAAAATTATAATTTCCCTTGTGAGGATAAATGCTTATAGGTGGAGGCCGGCATTAGGTTTAGAGTCAGGATTAATTGCAATTGGTCTCTTTCTTTTTACTTGGCAATCTTCTCAGTTGGATCTAAGTGGTTTACTACTTGTTGAATTAGCTGCATCATGTACTGGAGTACGGTATGAAACTTTAAAGCCCTTATTTAATGTTCTTGTTCAATGGTTTACTAAATCTGCATTTTTGAAGTACTAACGGTTTTCTTCATATTTCGAAAAATTGAAATTATAGTTGGACAGTATCACAAATGGTAATGCAGCGAGAGGAACAGGCAGTTCGTCATCCACTTGACATGGTCGCTCATGTACAGCCTTGGATGCTTATTCCTATTATTCCTATGATTATAGCATTTGAAGGTATTGCTTTTTAAAATTTATAATTGATATTTACTGTGAAATACAGTTAATAAACTCTAGGTCCTGAACTGTCATATGATTCTGTCTTGTTTTACAAGGGGATATATGCACCTGGACAAGTTCTGCTTATGATATTGTCTGGAGGTCTTCTTGCATTTCTAATGGAGTTGTCAGGTTAGTAATAACATTTTATACTGGGAAAAACTTGACATTGTTATTCAGAGTATCTTCTTCTTGTTAACACATCAGGAATAACCCTTAACATATTTGGAATTGTTAAGGTAAGCTTATATTAAGTGATTTTTCTAATTAAATAACTTGTGTAATACACCTATTTTAGGAAGTAGCAACACTCTTGCTTGCACATGTGATCAATCATGATCGTTTGTCTAAGGTTAATCTAATTGGCCTCATTCTTTGCTTAGCAGGGATGATGCTGCACGGGTTATCCAGAAGACGACAAAGGTGAGGATTTTTTAAGACACTTGTTCTGATCCAGAGAAATTCTTAAATGTGGCAGGTCTCGCCCAGCAGTCTTAACAGATGATACGAGAAAGCTTCTTCTAGAAGAAGGAGATAATTAAAACATCCAAATATATATATATATATATATATATACATACTTGAGTTTCATAGTAATATTTGTTATTAATCCTATAAATTCCTGACACACATCCAGGTGTATGGATCTTCCGGGTTTCCTCTAAGCACATTTTATTACTTTAACTATCGCTAATTTTTTCTAGTTTAGAATATTGACGCGTCATTAGCTCTTCAGCTACTGACTTATTTTCTTAGTAGTAGTTTTCCATTTAATTTAAATCTGCCTATCTTGTCTTGTAATCGCTCGGGTTTAGTATATCACTAAATTTTGACTTTGAGATTTTATTTAAATGATCAAAACACTTCTACAATGGCACTGAGTTTTACACAGATCTAGAAAATTGGTTAACATGTTATATACTCTTACTAAGAAAATAAAGATTTATTTATATAATAATTGTAAGTCAAAAGTGAACTCGAGTATTTATTATTATAATTAATCACACTGGAGAATGACTAGCTTTTGAAATCACTGACATCGAGATGGAATGCTCATACAGATTAGAATATGACATGCTTCAAAATAGGAGATTTGGTGGGAAAATAGATGATCATTAATGAAGAGGCCATTGTGAAATCATTACTCAAATTCAGGTGGAAGTGTTACTGAACTCCAACTATATCTTTAATTGGCGGTATAAGTCTGTCGGGGTTTAGAGAAAGTGCAACATCAATAGCGTCAAGGATATTGTCAATGCCTAGGAGACAACCATCATCTGCACCTTCATAAGAGTGATCCTGTAAGATTGCTTAAAATTGATAACGATTTGTGAACAATTATTATGAGATTAATGTAGTGTAAAATTATTACCTGAAAAAATCCAGGGAAGGTAGAATGGGCGAAATCAATCATTAATACTCGGATATCATCATCGGAAGCTGAGTCATCAGCATCAAATACTATAAGTATCGATGAGGAGAAAAATCGGTAACCATCAGCATTAGCAAGTACGGTTCGAAGATGTAGAAGCCTAAATCTGATAAATTTGGCAACTTAGTTCTCTTCTTCTACAACTTCTAGTATGTCTACTGACACTGCCAAAACATCAACCTTTTTTAATAGAATTAGCTGGCCTCATGTATGTACTCACCTATGTCGTAATCGCGCAGCTCTAGTTACTCCACAACTACATACGAACTTCTGGAGGTATGAACGAAAAGCGGAAGAGTCCATTCTTCTACCTTCCTGTTTTCCAACAAACGAATACGTCTGAAGACACATGCATTAAATAATTAATCAAAATCCAAACATTAAGTTGAAGGCTAAGTACTTGTAAGTTACTTTAAACAAATATTCTTCTGAGTTTAACTATTAGTAGGTTTTGCCTATTAAAGCTCTAGAAGTAGGCGAAATGGACTACTTAAATTGGTTATTATCACTATTTTCAACTCCCATTATCATCGGATGTATTTCAAACACCAAAAAAAGATAAGATTACTTTAATTACAATTTAATAATATGTGATTCACCCTTGTTCTATGCTCATAAAGCTGCATGCCAACCATACGTACACCAAGTGTTGCACTTGTTGATTCACGACATTTCCGTAGTTGTCTGTGACGTTTCGATTCTGAGGCGTCGTCGCCATGTTGTCTTTAGAGAAAAATTCAGTTAGAATAGGTGGAAATGCATAAAAGCGACGTACGACAAATATGAAGTGATATAATACCTTGTTCCTATTTTGAGATCAAGTACACAAGGTCTTGTAAACGATGAGACAACGTTTTCCAGTAAAATAAACCAAGAATAAGATCCCTCAAGAAGTTTCTGGACAACCTGGAAATATCGCAAAATATTTGTCCTAATGTTTTTATTACGTTCATTTCTTAGCTTCCTAATAACGGCACCTTGCTCTGACATTCGCCTGCCCAAGTATTGCTCGGTTTTTCCGTGTCCACTTCAACTCGTCCTGTCTTTCCCACTCTAAATCTCATGGCTACTCCATCGCGCTTCGTGCTTAAACTGCATTGATGGCAGTCAACTGTAGCATCGGTCACAAGCTGTAGACTTCCTCTCTCGTCTACTGAGGCACAAACACGAACACGACCTATAAATTACTATTTAACCTGCAATTCCATATAAACAAAATAAATTTAAATTTAAATGCACATTAAAACAGTTGGAAAAATATTTTATTAACAGTAAGTATTTCTCATCTTTCTCTAAAAATTCAGCAATTCTCACAGTTGATGTTCTCAACAAAACTCAGTGCATTACTTAACCATGGGTCAAAGGTTGCGAACAGACCGACCGCAGTAGCCTGGCGCAAACTGGCGTATATTATCCCCCATAAGTTCATAGAATGCAAGCTCCCTAGCGTTCAATGGTTTCGCTACGTGTCCCGAACACTGCAGCAGTCCAAAATGTCCACCAACCTTAAATAAAAATTTTGAATTATCTAAAATAACCATACTAATATAACTCCCACTTAAGAAATTATGGTTTGCTACTCCGTTTTAATATTATCAAATAACCGGATGATAAGTATAGATACATTCCACGTTTTTATATTAAATGAAGTTTCTTCTATAGAGGCACAAATATGCTCACTGGATTGATAGAATGAAAGTCGAAATCAGTAAATGAATTAGACCTATATCTCAATGTAAAAATATCTAGAAAACATTTAACATTTAAAGCTACCAGACCTGATGTTGAAATCCTGAGACCTCCATTTAATACCCGTCTTTGACTAGAATGTACAAGAGTCTGACCTGCAATGTTATGTGCATATATGTTGATAAATTTTTCTTAAGGAAGAGTATACTATCCTTTATATATAAATGAATATATATATATATATATATTCACCTCGCTGGAATCTGAAAACTACTCAGGATTATAAAAAGCAGACTAGAAAAATAATCAGTGGTTTCCACATGATTACGAAGGAAATTGCAAAAACAGTCTGAGAAAATGATGTTTGGAGACAGCGGGCTGAGATCGATAGCTTGGTAGACGCGGTTACCGAATGCATCTGCCCAGCCATAGCGAGGTAAGCGAAGACTCCTTATGGGCAAGAAACGAAACGAGCTATCATCGCACGATGAAGAATAGTGGTTTGCTGTCGTGGGGTGAATGGGGCCTGGTAAAATATTGATGATCAAGTAGCCTTACCTATATGATATATGCTTCGTCATAAGAGGGATGGTACTGTCATTAAATTTTCTAAGTTATTGTATTGCCCAAAATGTGTTAGGATAACAATCATACAAACTACTAAATAGTTAATGGCACACACCCTTACCCTTCCCTCTGCCTTTTTCTACTTTGCCTTTTCTCTCTCTTACGGTCTAGTAGCCAAACATCTACTATGTCGATAAAATAAATTCTAAAAAGTACAATAACATAATATAACAGTTCTAATTACATCGGATTTCCTGAAGATAATGGCTAAGCAGCTGCTTGTGGAAGTATTGGTGAGAGGCAGACGTCGAACCTCAGATAACAGAGACGCAGAGACACAAGCAATGGCTGCCGTGCGGAGCGGCTTTCTAGATGTTTTAATCCAAGGAGAATGGCATCGGGTCCTTGCTACTCTTGATCCTACCGCTATCACCTTACAGGTCAGAGAACTAACTTAGACACAATAGTTGTATTGATTGAAAATGATTGTTATAAACGAACTTGTATGAGCTACAACATCCTACAACTAATGTTGCACTAATGATGACATCACAATAGTGGAAACTAACGTTATGAACAACAAGACAAAGTTAAGCTGCCTCAAAACATATCTTTAAAGAGGACCACCTAATTTTCATTAGTGTTAGTGCTTTGTACCTTGAATCTGAGAATGCCATGAAAGGCAGGGAAGAAAATATACATTCTATAGGCGATCGAAAATGAACATCTGCAAGATCTTGAATCCGAGAAAAGAACTGTACGAGTTGTAAAGTACGATGGGAATGGTCTCGGTATAAGTATCAAGGGAGGTAGAGATAACAATATTCCGATTATTATCAGGTTCGTGTGGAGACTAAGCAATACTGCTGGTAATTTAAATTTTTAGAAGTTTTAATAACAAAAACTATGTACCTAGATTTTACATTGAAAGTAATCATATAATATTTTATATTTCAGCAAAATCTTTAAAGGCATGGCCGCTGACCATACGGGAGAATTATTTGTTGGGGACACTATTCTGGCCGTAAATGGGGAATCTTTGGTAGACGCAACTCATGATGACGCAGTGAGGGCACTTAAAAGGGCTGGTAGGGTAGTAGATCTGTATGGTAAGTTAAATAAGAGAATTATGCGATATATAAGAAACAATACGTATAATATTACAGTACAATATAAGAGAGATGAGCTCGTACACAGAGATAATGTTATTGAAAAGATAGAGTGGGATGACGAAGTATGTGAACGGATAAGAACAATTGGATTAAAGTTGGCCTATGTAGCACGCGCTGGTATGGACGCTGATGTAGAGGGTAGAATATTTGAGGTGCTCATTCATTTAAAATTCTACTAAAATGAAAGCAACAACATAATTCCGAAAGAAAACAAGAAGACGTGGGAAGTGGTTTTAGATGCGCAGTCCATCGGGACGATTTGCTCTGGCTTTCCGCTGCACTTCATCTACCGAAGCCGATGCATGGTTTGAAGCAGTACATGGATGTTCAAATGCTCTTCTTACACAAGCACTTGCTCAGGTAAACCATATGCATGACTGAAATGGGATATCAAACTGGTCCCGTTTTTAGTAAATGTGGTTGTAGGTAAATATTATGCTTGGAGGTCATCCACAAGTAAGAAGAATGGGATGGATGGCAGAACAGGTTAACACTGTTAATAACTATTATTATTATCACATAAAGCATTAATTCTCCCATTAATGCAAATTAAGGTGATAGAAGATGGCATTACTATGTGGAAGCCGAAATTCGTGACATTGACACATAGCGAATTGCTCTTCTATGAAGCCGTTCCTCAGTTGAAAGCTGAATGGGCTGAACCGAGAATTGGACGGCCACTTGTTGCTACTAGAGTTGTGCAAACCACGTCACGAACAGCTCCAGTTATGAAAGGCTAGTATTACTTATCATACCTATCTAATTAGTTTCTTTTGGATATAAGCTAATTTAAATAACAGGGTTATCTGATGTAATATCTATGCGAATACGTACGGGTACACAACAAGGAGTACGAACACACACCTTACGGGTTGAGACTCATGCTGATCTCGCCCGTTGGGTCCGATCCATGGTGTTAGGTAGCTACGAGGCGTGTGCTGATACTGCACAAGTACGTATGAAAGCAATGAAAAATAAAATTACATTGACATGTACGAAATATGGCAGGAATACTCCGTACGTATATATTTAAGGTTACTGCACCTTGTACATGGAGAGGGGAAAATTGTGAACTAGTCATGAACTTAGACACCGGGTTGTCTCTCTGTAGAACTACTGGAGAGGTAACTAGTTAAATCTACAAATCACAAACCTCTTCTTAAGTCAAAAACCAACTGCCTAGATGCTGTGGCATCAACCTTTCGAGTCAATTAGGGCGACAGGAGATGATGGAGGACGTTTCCTCTGGATGGATTTTGGCCCTCCCCATGGAGAGCAGGTTGTTTTAAAAACAGAAGTTATTGGTACGACCATTCTTTATGCACAAATACTTGTTCGATTTTACAATAGTACTAACCGAAAGATTATGCAACAAATTTTATTAGTGTAACAAAATAAGCAACAATCAAATACATAATATACCTTAAAAGAAACACACAATTCAGGAAATGGACCTAATAACATCTGCAAAGCCTATTGTCTTTATACTACATTCTTTCTTAGCAACAAAAGTATATAGGCTCGGATTATACGCTTAAGGTAACGGATTAAGACATTTTTAGTTCTGTGGTGCTCCATAAGCATCAGGCATCCTCTCAATAGAAAATCTATGACCTAGAATATACATTATAGGTACTCCCGGAATTTTCCTTATTCTTCGTTTCAGATCTCGGTCGCACGTTGCCACGATATAACATTTATGCTGGAAACTATTAATGGTTAAAAATTCTTAACGTTTGTGGACCTTACAAACTAAACTGCTAGTAATTTATTTATAGGTGTATACTACTTCTTACAATACTCCAGTGACTTTTGTTTACAATCATATTTGTTTATTGAAAGGTACTATAAACATATGACACCGATGTTTATATTAACTTGACGTTTCACCGACATAAAATAGTTTTCCGAAAATTTGTACAAAAATAATTCATAGTACCTGGATTACTCTTTGAACCAAGCAGTCATCCGCATATGTACCTTTGTGGTCACACTTCAACCGTTGAAATCTACTATCCTTGATAACCTTAAGCGCGATCTTAAATCGCCGCCCAGCCTTCTCAAGTTCAGCTAACACACAGTCCGTCACGTAAGGTATCGCTGTAAAACATGATCTAATACAAACCATCAGTAAGCAATGGTGTCGTGATTAATCCAGTTAGGTTATGATATTTATATCTAACTAATTAAAGATTAAAAATACGATACCGATAGACCAAAATAAATCTTGTATAAATCTTTACCTACACATATGATAACATGTAGAAATGAGAAATAACTATCCTCTTAATACGAACTGTATAAAAATAGCAGATTTTTACTAGCTTAATAACTAACTCTTAGCATATAAACAGTCCATGAAACCTTTCATGACATCAAGTCGGTTCTTTACTGCAAAATTGAGGAAATTCGTATCAAGAAGTACATGAAATGGTGGTCCAAGTTGAGTATTGAATTTCATGAACATGGCAGACGAAATCTTAGGCCTTTAAATCAATGATGAAAAGATAAATTGTTGTGTTAGGACACTTTGGTTTTTAGAAATAAGAATTCTAACCTTCTGCAGTTAGCTTCAAATATACATATACAGATATAAGAGACAATACTTACGCTTCTTTCAACTTTAGATCCTGGTCGTTTTCCTTTTTTTTTCGAATGATGCGATTATCCTCTTTTCTAAAAAAAAAAGACTCGTTGCGATAACAACCAATTAAACATAATATTGAAATAGAATATTGAATTATGGATACTTCTAAATTTCCTGTAAAAGTGATACACCTGATGTTAACGTTATAAGGGTGGTTTTGAAATGAAGAAGTGAGGCAACTATTTGACCAAGTTTTATTGTTGTGCTACTACCATATTAACATCAAAATTAACAATGCAAAATCCACAATAAAAAAATCCAGAAATTCACCTTCCATGGACGCAACATCAGTATTTCCGTGGAACTAAGGAAACGTCTTAATTTAGAAAATAAACTCACATTCTACAGTCAGTTGGCTTCAACATTTTCATTTTTTTTGTTGCAAACTTAGCTGACTTCTTTACTCTTCCCATGTCGGTATCTATATAAAATAATAATTAAAAATGATTTGTCGTATGTTCAAGCTGCGACTCACAATAACAAATGAAAATATCGAGTTAATATCATAACTAAGTTTAATTATCTTCTAAACCTTTCTATATAAGACTTTGGTTTTAGTTCCTTACCGCATTAGTTTGAAAATATTTATTACTTGCAAATGCATGAAGTTCAAGAATCCATACTAAGGACGACTTGTCGCTAATTTACAAATTTGTTATACACTAGTATATTTTATATTTCTTATTCATATCCTTTGTATAATCTTTTACTGATAGGTATTTAACACGACAAACTTACCAGTAATCCAATAATTTGTAAATTTTAATCTTCTCATTTTCAGATATCGAAATGTCAATTATAAGGTCTGCACGATTATTGGATTCTTTTAAGAGGTATGTATAGAATTAATAACGAACAGTTAATAGGAACTATTGTTATTCTAACCGTTATGAATTCAACTAATTGGATTTTCTTCCGGAAAATTTAGCTTATGTAAGCATAATTTAGGTTATTTAAACATAAAGGTAGAATATATTGCTTATATTTATATCAATATTGTTGGTTATTTTAATTATTTGGAAAACAAACAAAACTTGTTCTTAATATAGTTATTTTAGAACTTGTTCATTGCCGTTATTTATTGCCTCCCATCGTAAGGTACATGCAAGGAACACATTCATTAATTTTGTTCCACAGCAAGAGGCTTGGGTAATTGAAAGGATGGGAAAGTTCTACAAAATTCTTGAACCGGTATATATTTATCTGCTGAATCCTTATATTTTAAGATGGCAAATCCAGGAAGCTTATGAATTAATTCATATGTAACTTCGTTAGAGCAACAATTATTGGGAAAAATCAAGAATATGACGAAAATATGAAGACGTTGTAGAAATAAGGATTCTCATGTTTCAGGGTCTGAATATCTTGATTCCTGTTATAGATCGTATAAAATTTGTGCAAAGTTTGAAAGAAATAGCTATAGAAATACCTCAACAGGGTGCTATTACCCTGGACAATGTACAACTGCAGTTAGATGGTGTGCTTTATCTCCGTATCTTCAATCCTTATAAGGTTACTTTTCTCATCATGCAGTTTGTCTATAGTTAGTAAAGTATAATTTAGGATATGTAGCTTTGAATTTTTACTATTTTATTCAGGCCTCTTATGGTGTTGATGATCCGGAATTTGCTGTGACTCAATTGGCGCAGACTACTATGAGATCAGAGGTATTTTAATTTTAGTTTCAACAGTCTTTTAAATAGTCAGAAGGTTTAAAACTGAGTATATAATGTGCAAATAAGGTTGATTGTATTAAATGTTTTGTGGTTTTCATAATACAATATTTATCTCGATTGATGGATGTCGTATTTGTTTCATATTACTTTGATGGTAAAGCTTAGACGTACTTCCATAAAAGTGTTATAGTAACAAAGTGAGCTTGTTTTATACTCACATTTTAGAAACAGAAAGCACTCTTTTAGGTTGGTAAAATTAGTTTGGATACGGTATTCAAAGAGCGTGAACAACTAAATGAAAACATTGTGGCGGCAATTAATAAAGCAGCTGAACCATGGGGTATAACTTGTATGAGATATGAGATAAGTCAGTTAACCATTAAGATTATTTATATCATTGAGTTAACAACTATACGTTTTTATATTTCTCAGTTATTTGTCTCAGGAGACATGCATATGCCATCTAAGATTCAAGAAGCTATGCAAATGCAAGTAGAGGCAGAAAGACGTAAAAGAGCCGCTATTCTGGATTCTGAAGGACACCGAGAAGCAGCAATTAACAGAGCTGAGGGAGAGAAGCAAGCTGCCATCTTAGCATCTGAAGCTGTTGAAGCTGAACAGGTGACGTTCCATCTTCTTCATTTTTAGTCGTATGCAAAGAGATTCATTTTTGTTCTTCTTTTTTATTATTTTTAGATTAATGTAGCTCGTGGTCAGGCAGAAGCACTAAGAATCAACGCTGAAGCTCGTGCTCAAGCCATTGAAAGAGTAGCAACTGCTCTATCTCAAAAGGTATATTCGTAATTCAGTGCAATATAGTTAGATTTAATTATACCCTCATCAAATTAACTTCTTATATGGTAGCATTATTATGAGACTGGGTGAGTTTAAGGGTGCGGATGGGGCTGCTAGTCTTACTATAGCTGAGCAGTATGTAAAAGCTTTTGAAAAGCTTGCCAAGGATTCAAATACAGTGGTTTTACCTGCTAACTTAGCTGAGCCAGGATCAATGGTAGCACAAGCTCTCACATTATATGGAAATATTATTAAAAAAACTGAGAAACTATGATGTCACTAGTTCATGTTCTAATTTGTTTTCGTTCCGTGATAATTTAAATGTTATAATATGCTGTTTTTCTGCTAGTTATTATACTATTAATACATGTTGTTGTTTCAATCTATTTACTAAGTAAATATCCCACTCCAACACTTGATATAGTAATGGATCTCATGTTATTATCACTTTTCACTCAAACAGATCATATTCGAATGTGAAATGTGCGGATGAAGTCGGGTGATCGAGATACTACATGTTCGAATTCTGCGTAGTTAATTCTATCATCACCATCCAGATCGGCTTCTTCAATTATCTAAAGTGATGCATTAAAGATGGAAGTATAATCAGTATTCAATTGTGCTTACTCGTTCAATTATGAACTCTACTTCCTCGTCAGTAAGTTCATCCCTTGTGAGGCTGCGAATCATTTTACTGAGATCGTCATGTCCTAGATGGTCATCGCTATCGAAATCTGCATATGGTTATCTTTTGAGTTATTTGTCATCAAGATAGAACGGAAGTTTTAGAATGCGTGGAATTTAATGTATGGATGGGTGTTACCATATATTCTGAATGCATATTTAAGTTTGAGCTGAAGAGGAGCCATTTCGGAAAATACTGAGAACATATCAAGAAAATCATCAAACGTAAGGTTTCCACGACCGTCTTCTGAGAATACCTCACAAATACGTCGGCGGAAAGGATTTTCATAAAAAAAAATGAATTGGATTACCAACTTTCAGTGTTTCTCACTTCCACACTAATTACTTATTTCGAATATATAAGCCTACTACGTACTCGAAGTTCTGGCATTTTTTCAATTTCCTCAAATGTGAGGGTTACAATCGATGGACGATTGCCTTGCATATTTGTTGGTACTTTCTGTGGATTGAGCGAATAAAATCGCTTGTATAACCTAATGATATCCTTTCTAGTGAAGAATGTGCAATCCTAAACAATTAGGTTATGCAATGGTTGACAGAAAAGAATTTATACTTGTCAGTAAATATAAACCTGATATTCATCTAGCTGTTCACGAGTAAACACTGCTCCTTTTGAGAATAAATTAAGATCGGATAGAGAACTGCCATGATTGCCCATCTGAAATATAGAAGTAAAGAAATCCTGAGTAGTCTATTACAAAGAGTGGAGGTACAGTCAAAAGTGACTCTACTACTTACTGTATCGTAACTTTTGCTCATATAATACAGACTTATAATAATAATTTTACGAGTTAAAATAAAAAGTACTAAAGACCACATTAATTATACTATTAACTAGAAATCATTTTATCAAATTATGTTGAAATATCCAACCCATTTGATCTACTAGGTATTTTACCTAAGATATTTCTGAATGGAGACTGTGTGATATTCAGATAACAAGCAGACCCATACCTAGTCATCTACATTTAATTATATAGCAAATTGATACCCGAAATATTAGAAGAAATTTAAATGATAAGTTACTAAATGTATAAAAGAAACAAGTGAAGAAAAAATCAAATAAAGTACACAGCAGTTTCAAAAAAGCGAATAGAATCAAATCAGTTATATAAGTAAATAATTAAGTATTATAGTAAAAAGTAAGCAAAAGTAAGAGGTTCATGGGCAAACGTTGAGATCGATCGTCACCCAAGCAACAACTGAGGTTTAAAGCCATAAAGCAAGCGAGCGCGATTCCACACCAGTCCTAGAAGTACAATTACTGGGGAAAAAGACGAAATTAGAGGATTTTAGCACAGTTTAACTTCTATTAGTAATTTTCTAGCCATAGACTACAGATCGTTTACATTAACAGAAATGGTATTATTACACTTCACATATGCATCCAATCCCAGGTTATTTTAAGGTCATATCCCTATTTAATTATCATTATAATTTAATAAATTTTACCATGTAAGAATCGAATGACTTGTGTACATCTTAATATCAGAGTACAAATTATATATAGTAATGTGGAAAGCTTTACTTGAAATATTTTGTATCCTTGCTCTTGTTTTTAATAAAAGATTAAATGGATAAGTGTAAATAAAACGTTGTTCCTACCATATAAAATAAGAAATACAAGAAATGGTTTATAGGAATAGAAGAGTTATAAATCCATTTATTAAAAAGTTAAGTAACGAATATTACTCTAAATACTCTCTATTTAATTCTCCATTTAGATTTAAGCCGATTTTCGAATTCTAAAAAATAAAGTACACATTTGTTTTACAATAAAAACTGGTAGGAATACGTATACAATTGGCGCTTTAAAAAAGATTCTATTATAAAATACTATAACATTTGTTCCGTGATATATCCCTAAGTAGTTTACGTATGGATAATCTCATCTCTTACAACCACGCAGCAAATACATTTCAATTGCAGTCTCTATAATATTAGCTTGCTATTTACAAACTATCTAATTTTATCGGGTTATAGAACAGAACTAAGTGGAGTCATGTATCAATGTGTAGTGACACTGTAGATATTGGTACTATCTACGTTTTGGAATAAGTTAGTCTTTAATATGACTGACTAATTCAAGCACATCTATAATAGACATATGCGTATGTGAAATTCGCAAGTAGAAACTAATTACGAAATAACTTTTCATATTATTTTTATTGATTGGATTGCAAATTTTTATTTCAGGTTATATTGTTACTTTAAACAGAGTAGAAGAAGTAGTCCTAGGAAGAACAAGTCTTGGACGATAGATAGCTATATATTTTTAAAATCTCTCTGAGATTTTCTCCACTATTTACCATGTTATTTTTATATACTCTTATTTATACTTTCAATGTTTATCTTTTATAAACCTAACATTTTCGAAGTCGTGGTTAACCGTTGTGATTTTATCGACTCTTCTCCGACACATTCTTTTGGGTTAGTCCGCGTTATAAATCACTCTTATCTCAATTGGTCTGTCTATCTCATTTAATTTCATTAATCTTTACAGAAGCTAATTATATTTCATCTACTCTGTTATATCAACATTTTCCACTGTCTTTCACCAGAAGGCAATATTTATTAGCGCCATCTGATTCTATATGCACCTTTGTTGATCAATCTGTCGAAATTTAGAAACGATAATTTTCCATCTTTTATTATCTAATTCAGGTGTTTACCTTTCTTTGTTGTTAAAATTGAAATTATTCAAAGTAAAATTATGCATAGTGTATATGTATAGCAGTTTCTTATCAGGTCACTTTCCCAATTTTTGCTTGTCCACGTCAAGTTATGTTTCCGCTTTCTTTATCACACGGCTTCTGCTGTGTCATAAAAGTTGCAAAAAATAATCAGAAAGTTATAACTTCACCCCAATATCTGGCCAATTTGTCCATATTAAAAAAGCTGGTATATATTGATATGACGTTTTCAAACTATGTAGCTTCTACGGTTAAGGTTTTTGGGATTCTTTAGAAAATACGTTTTATACGCACCATTCATCTGCTTTTAAATACATACTTCGCGCCTTTTTTTAGACAGGTCAAGTCAACCGACGACTGACGGACAATTCTTGTATAGTTTCCAATTTATGCTTAGTATGCAACGGTATACATCTAAAGTATTTGGACATAAGGCAAATATCACTTCGGATCATAATAATGGTAGGCCACATCCATTTTTCGTTGCATTTCAACAATCTTTGAGCACATTGCAGTCATCGTTCACTTTTCTGCTTCTTCGATTTCTGTCAGAGCGCAAAAGACCATTGCTAGTAAATTAAGTACGAGGTTAGCAGATTTCGTAGTTTCCATGCATAGCTTTAGACATATTTGGTTATATTTCATTCATGACTCATATATATGCAGGAATACAACAAAGTTACTGATAAACGGTTCAATTGATCGAGTTTTTGATCACTTATACTTAATTCTGAAGTCCTACTATTCCAAGAAAGATGCAGAGAAGGTCTGCAACCTTTCACTAGTGAATTTAACTCTTTATTAGTTCAAATAACTTGGATTTTAGGTTGTAAAGAATATGATAAAAATTGCTGTAAAACTAGCTGTCTTGTCACACAATGATTTACTAGGAGAACAAGAAGCTGAGCAATTGATACGACTACAAAAGCAGTTGCATTCGCTTGCACTTACAACTATTTCATTCTCACAGGTTCAATCTTTTATAATGTTTCAATTATTTTACCGTATTTTTCTTCACAATCATGTGGCATAGTTATTGCAGATTTTATACTCATATGAACGGACTTTTTTCATGGATTTACTTCAAAGCATTCGTCAGTCACTCGAACCACTAGTTAGACTTTTTTTTTATAGTCTAAAGTTGGTCTTATTTTTAATTTTTGTACAAATCAAAATAATGGGGAGAAATATCAAAGTTAGAAAAATCAGTAAACTTTTCTCTCATACATTTCAAAATATTATTATTTCATTAGGTTATTCTCAACCTATCGGATAAGTCTTCGCGTCGTCTCAACCATATCTTCTCCCACTTAATGAATGTTAAGTTCATGGATAATTTATTCAAAGTTAGTGGTATCTATACGCGTCATACCATTTTATGCGAAATGCTTTGTTATTATTCATTAAATCCAATATAGATTGAATAGTAGTATAATTCTTCTTATACAATCTCATTAGGCGGATGGACCTTATAATCTTCTACTCACTGATCTGTCGCGTGATCTCTCTGCTCTTTTGGAGTCCAATGAGATCTAAGTGATACTGAACTTTCCTGCACTCATTTTTAAACTATTTCCGATTACTGCTTACTATTGCTCAGAAACAACTACGCATTGCCACTTAGGGTTTCCCCAGTCTCTTCGTGTGATTCCCACTTTTCTTGTTAGTTTGTACTATTTTGTTTCGTGAAATAGAGAAAACTTCACCTAAGACATAAAAAAGCGCTCTAGAGATGGTTACAATTGATTACTATTGACTAGGCCTACTATTATCCCGAGTAGATTTTCTAATTTGGAAAATTAACAGATCCACAGAAACTATTCCCATACTAATTGTCTTAACTCTATTATCATGGTTCATAATGATAAAACATCCATGAAAAACGTATACATCTGTTTTACCCATTGTTAAGCTGAACACATCTGGTAACACTTATCTGTATTTTTTAAATCCATCTTCTGAATTTTCTAATATTTTCAGTTATCCGTACTCATAACTTATAGTTGAATTATATTTATTTCTATATTCCTTTATACTTGTATTATTATATAAATACATTTTCTAGAAAAAACTGTTGAGGCAACTATGGTGAATATTACAAAAAGCAGAAATAAGAAAAGTACGAGATTTATTATGACTTTCTTCATTAATCCCTGAAGGTGTGTAGAGAATGTCTGTGACGGTAAGCGAAGAACGCGCTTAAACCATACAGGCAAGCCAGAAAGAAGGAGAGAAACTGAATCGATTATATTGAGAATTCTACACCAAATATCTATTATGTTTATGGAGTGTTTATTTATTGCAACTATTTCAAACAGTTAATTAATTTCTCTAAACAAACTTGTACTTATAATCTTAAGAATAACAACTGAATGTACATACCGCGGCAAACGCCCACTCATAAATAATGCGACACCCATTATGGATTATCCCATCTGATCCAATATCGTTACAGTTGTTGGCCCAAGAACCAGTTGAGTAATAGGCCTCTACGAGACACAAAATGAAGAAACAAAGAGATGCGGTAGTAGAGAATACAAGATCCTGCGAGACAAAAGTAAAAGGTAGTTTGTGATAACTGATCATCTTAGTAAGTACCAAAAGAAGCATCAAATAGTTTTACATACCGTAACTCTCCATGGCCAAAAATCGAGATGTGTTTCGTTCAGTGTAAAAAAATATACGACGAGGAAAATAAAAGTAAAACACATAGCAACACCAGCGAAGATGAGTAACAATGTTTGCCCAAATAGAACACCTTTCAAAAATTTAATTATGTTTTCTTTCACTTATGGTAGATCTAAACAATTTTTTTTCCTATTTTCTTTCAATTAACTTTTGATAATCTATTTTATTTTATTTCATTAATATTAAGTTATACAATATAAACACAAAATATTAGAAAATATTTTCTATTCTCACCTTTGAATGGCCCTGGGCCAAAAACAGATGTGATGAGAGAAATAACTACGAGACATAAAAACTGCAATTCAACGCATTTACTTTATAACTCATGTTATCAATGGTTATCATTGGTAAGAAGCCGATTTTATATGGATCTATATATCTGTGTATGACAAATATAAAGATCACATAAAGAAATAGTTGTTAACATCTATTTAATGGATTTCGACTAACTATTTCCAGAATACGAAGCACTCCATGTGGCCCCATACAGTACTGCCTATTTAGTTGCCCACGGCCACAGCCATAGGTCATATCCTCATCGTACTTAGTTCGTGTTCTAGTTGTTGTCGTTACAAAAGTCCCATCTGGTTGTTGTGTTGTATAGACTTCACGACGTTCCATTCTAATAAACTTGCATTTATAAGAACATAATAAAGAAAATCTGCATCTATATTTTATCCAGCCATACTTCAATATCTTCTTTTAATTTTGTAAAACTACACCAGTAAACCTACTCCATTAGTGATAACCTAATCTAAACTACCATTAATTACTTAATTATTATAAAATGCTAGAATAAATTGGTAATATTAATTCAAACCAATTTAATAGAAAGCAATTTAAGTTAGTATCATACACAGTAACAGTGTCAAAATATTCATTTTATTAACCACATAAAGTCAAAATGATAAGGGATTATTTCTTAAATGGAAAGTTGTAAAATCTAAACCATTTCATCTAATTTAGTGAGTTACCATAGATATATTGCAAGGACTTTGTAATCTTAGAACAAAAACTGACAGAAGTGACGGTCATATACAAGAAATGCACATCATAGATAAATTTGCCACATACTCCAGACTATGTATATAGTAAGCACAGAAATAGTTTGTCGGCTTCAAATATTGTAAACGAGAAGGAATTGAAGTGAGGAATCAACACTAGGCAAACAAGGATGAGTCAAAGAGGATACCATTATCAACCATATGATCCTTTCTTTATTATATCTTCTCTTTCTAAACTTTAATAGTTTCATAATTCAATAAGAGAAAAAAGGATAAGACAAATGAATAAATATACTTGAATCAATATGGACAACAGATGTAGTATAAGGAATACAATCGATTGATTTTATGCTCCGCCTGCGAGGAACCGGCCAGCCATTGTATTAACAAGAAGGGACGACCAAGGACAGAAGAAAACAATACGCGATCTTCAGATATCAGTCCATATACTTAATACGCTAACCAAAACTGGATAAAGTTGTGGTAAACATGTCACTTCATGCAAAATAATATTGATCAATTGTATTTCGGAAATTATTGAGCACTCCTCAATTACAAACAAGTTGTTTGCTCTGTAATAAACTCATTAAATCGGTTATTGTGGATTCTGATAAACAGTATTAGAGAATACGTAGTTAAAGATATGAAGGTTTTTTGAAGTTCTAGTGTGGATACCGAATTAAGAATTATTACAGTTAATGATTATGGCTATGATATTTATACCTATTTAAAACCGTATGTGGAAGCCTTTTTTTAGGACAGATCAGGTGTTAGCAGTGTATGACTACCAACATCTAATTACATTAACACTTCTACGAATGAGTTTAAGATAAGTACAATTACAGTTTAGCATATTGAAATTATCCATGAAGAACTGTAACATTAACCATTCGTTCATTTAATGTTCTTAAAATATTCTAAGTAACGAAACTACTATGAGTTATTATGAATGTTAAATAAGGAATTATAAGCTGAGAAGTTATACATAAATTCACGGTATTATACAACTGGAATAGCAATTTCCAAAAGAAATAAAATAGAACTAAACGAACAGTTGTTGGTCCATGTTAGCTATTTTCTGTGTAGGCTTTAAGGTAGACTTGTTGTTCATACCGTATTTGTTGAATAGAATAAATTATAGCTTAATGAAATGAAATTTATATTTAAATAATTTCGTCATATGGAGAAATTCATTAATGTTATTATTATTTTCTTCTAGGTATTAATTGTACTCAGTTTTGTTTCTGGGACTTAAATATGATTTTTCCTTCATATTTTCACTCCAAAACTATAATTAGTTGACTTTTATCATAATTATACACTCCATGGGCTCATACACTTATGTTATTAATTACGAAATAAGTCCTTTTACTACTTCGTCTTAACTTTATAGATAAACTCTTGCTAAAGTATTTAAGCGTTCAAAATAATTAGAATATATCTGAAGTATAGTTCTCTTTAATATTTTATAGACTTACTTTCCCTTAAGAAATTAACAATATTGATACCACAGTCCCATTTTTTGTGGTGTGTGCAGTGCATCGTTGCGTCAACGTAAAATTTGAACACTAGTGCAGACTAGTCCGAATTTATTCTTCTAGTACCTTGCTTGCAGCAATTAATTTACTAATTGAGCAGCTAACCCTCCACCTTGATAAATATCAATATATCATTTTCTCTCTATTAATTATTTTACGTGGGTTAGCTGTGGCATGCGGTTGGGCTACGTTTCCCTATGATATTCTTTCGTATTCAACAATTGTTTATAATAGTGATTGTTTCATACATTTTGGTACTATCTACGTTTTGGAATAAGTTAGTCTTTAATATGACTGACTAATTCAAGCACATCTATAATAGACATATGCGTATGTGANCAAATTTTTATTTCAGGTTATATTGTTACTTTAAACAGAGTAGAAGAAGTAGTCCTAGGAAGAACAAGTCTTGGACGATAGATAGCTTTAAAACAAGAACTATTCTTTATTGTACTGAATATACAACGATGTTTTCTGATAAAAGCAGTAGTAAGATATTCCGTTTACTCTAGAATATAAAAATAGCTATATTATTGTTAAATATTAACATAGACAGTTTTATTAATTTGTTTTAATAAATTTACCTTTGATTCAGATTTTTCTCGGCTAATAATACATGATAGTAGGGAAGGCTTTGACGAGTTAGGGGAAATAGGTTTGTTAGCTACTTCAAATTTTTTAAAAGTTGAGGACCTCACAGTCTCAGTGGAATTTTTACCATACTTTTATAGGATATTCTGAGGGTTCGTTGAGTCGTCGCAGTGGAAAAGCTATAATATCGACTGAGATCCCAGATTGGATAGAAGGACCACGTGATCATACTACTATCCATAACATCATAGATGCCACACGAAGGGTGGATCCTTGTGAACGGTGTGTTAGTTTTTAAATATAATATTAGGCATTTAGCTGTGTTTTGTTTTGCAATAAATCTTATTCAGCATAATTTTTTTTAGGGAGTATGCGTTTTGTGAAATGATTAAAGTTCTTGAACGTATGGATCCTAGTCTTGATGGTAGTATGCCTATCTTTATTTCTGCCTTTGAAGTCATACGGGAATGGTTAGAAAAAAGAGGTGGAGTAATTTACAGTATGTGATTTTTAAAAATGTAAATTGTTAGTGAATTTTAGCAGAAGTATATGCGCTTTTGTTTTATGTTTTAATCTTGTTGATAATTGTTCCATTATAGATGAGGAAACTTTAACGAGACATTCCTCTCTGATTTTGGAGCCTATGCCGTATCTTGTTGATACAGCTAGACAGCATGAGTTATTAAAGAAACATATTGATCCGATGATACGATACCTCGTTGATCGACTAGCTTTTCCACTTATTGTAAGTTATTCCTGATTTTTCAAAAAAATAAATTCTAAATTTTCAGTAGTATCTTTGCATATATAAACATGCTTTGTGCGCTTATTAATAGTTCTTAACTGCATAACTTTTGCTCAGTACTAAGGCAATATTTTATGTTTACATTACTTTAAATAGTTGATAGGGTTAGTTACAGCTTAACAACATGACTATACCCACTAACTCTCCGCATAGTAATTTTCCTTACATATTATGAATTAGGGAATCACATTTATCATCTGTTTTGAGATATTGCATTTGCGCAGCTAAAATTGTAGCTAAGCTTCCTGATATTCTTTTTTATTCACAAGATTTCTACTGCATGTTTCATTTTTTTGAGGTTTATTACTTGAAGTAATCCATATTGCGCAAGTATTTGTACATAAGTGGCGAAATAACCCTGAAGTGAACTAATTATTTTAGTTTACTCATAGATTTTCACGATTTCTCTATATATTTAAGTATCTGTAATATTTCCACGCTGATGTGGGGAGTGCCAGTTTTTCATTTGACATTCAATTTCACCACGGTCCTATGTTAGTTGTACTTTCGGTAAGAGGGGATTTTAATGCGTGAAGAGACAAGAATAGTGTTAAAATATAAAAATAATGTCACCAGAATTCTTTACTAATGTCTTATTTAAATAGTTAATGTGGTCATTAATTTCAGTTATAAGCAGACAGGTAATTTAATTAGTAAGCCGTTTGAATATTATCTATAAATCGTTATTAATTGCTGTGGGTTGGTTCAAAGATTTAAAAAAAATGTAAATGACTACTTAAGAGATAGTGTTCGAGATCAAGTAGGATCCGAAGTCATTATTAACTGGGATTTGTAAAATTATGCAAGCATTTCTCCATCACCATTTTCGTATTACTCTGTGAAATAATTTCGTATAGTGAGGTAGCACATGGCAGGCCTGTCGGATAGCCTTTTCTCTACTTCGTTTTTATTGCGCTTATCGGCGCTGTTTCGGTTCGATTTTTTCCTTGGTCGCTAGCGAGACGAATCGGCTCACTGCGTCCCTTTTTATCCGGCCGCTCTTTTTTCAAATGGCAGCTGCGGCCGTGAAGAGATGGCGTTGTGAGCTGATTCAGCGATATGACAAATGATCAATACTCGTGAATAACTGCTTTTGAATCTCGTTTAACTGAATATTTTGTTACCATGTTTCGGTAAATATACAATTTGTCTGTTATATTTATGGGTTACACAAATTGAGATTTGTATCTTTATTAGATCAGTTTCGTTGGAGATGTAGTTTGTCGGTAAGTGAAAGTTTTAGGTGGTAGCGCAAGGTCATGTAATTTGAAGATGAACTACTTTACACTGTAATTTTGTCATCAGCAGTTCGATAGAGATAGAAGTGAACGCGAATATGATTGTACCGGTAGAAGTGATGATTTTAACTGTTTCGATGAAAATCTAGAGGATCCACCCATGCACAACAACGATAACTCATTTTATATTGCAGAGGATTCTCCATCCTTTGTCTTTCTTTTTAAGATACAATGAGTTGTTGGCTCCAAGGCCGCTTTCAAGGCAACTGCCAGGGTCAGCTCATCGCATGCAGAGATTGCGTACACGCGAACCGGTTCCACTTTTTGTAATGTTTGGCCTTGGAAGCAAACTGCTACGCCCTCAACTGCTCGAGTTGTGTTGCATGTTTTTTGATTGTGAGAATAGGTATACATTACTAGCGCTGCCAAATTAAAATTTTGGTATAGCATTAAGACTTTCCTAAATGCTCATCACTATCGCCCCCTCTATTTTGTTCGCCTGCAGCCTTGTTCGCGTTTGCTGCGCGCTCGTTCCCTGTTCGTCTGCCCCCTCCTCGATCGTCGACTTTTCGATGGTCTCTTTTTCCATCTGCCTCGGGTTTTCGCGTGGCTGGCAATTTCTCTGACTGCGCTGGTGTGTTATCATTTTGTTGTGTCTGCGTGTCTGTCCTCCTGTCGCCTGCCTCTATCCGGCTGCCAATGGCGCGTGTTGGCACCCCTTCACTATTGGCTGGTTCTAGCTCGCCCCGCCCATCGCTTCAACAACGTGAGCGTGTTTGTTGCGTGTGTGCGCTATCTAACCGGCATGGCGTTGGTTTAGGACCTCCTGCTTCCCTCGTTCCTCTATCTCGTCCTTTCCCGCCCTTTCCATGCATAGTGTTTTCAGACCAGCAACCGATCTGTGTTCACTGTTGGGGTACTATTGGAGCGTCACTTGATCCCTGAAGGTGAATATTCTATTGTGCCTACCAGCAAGTCCGTCTTATCATCGCCATAGGGTTTTTATCAACGCGCCTTTGTTCAACTGCCGAGAAAAACCAGCACGTAATGGGAGCGCTATCATTCTTTTGCGTTACTAGCTGGCAGTTCGTTGTTAAGTTAACTGTTTTATATCTCTACTTGTAACCACCTATTATTATTCACTACTGTTATATGCTTACAGATGCTGTTCGAAACCAGATTATTCCGACCTTGTTCGGCTTGGTTGAAATGGGAGGCGATGGAATGGATGACCGGCGAGTGGAAATCGCCGCGGTACGCCTCCAATTGTCCTATATATTCACAAACCCTCAGCCCTACCTGCTAGTCGATGTTTTTTGTGCCTCCTTCGTCGTCTGCGCCACCAAGCCCTGAGTGTATGCATTGCATTTATTCTCGAAAGAAACGCGCGCCGAATGGGTGAATAGGAGGGCCCAGACGGCGAGCAGGATGAGAGTACATGTCAGGGGCGGGAACGCAGACGCGGTTGGTCGCGCAAAAAGCACGCGGTTGGTGGAGAGTGGCTGCAGCCTTTCGCCTGTCTTTTGGACGGTGAAAGACATGGGTAGTGAGACGCTGTATTCTGGCCGTATCACTATTCTGTTTTTCGCCATCCGGAGGATGTCATTAATATCCGTCCCTTTGCAAATACTTTTTTGCTAAATTTAGCATTAGTGCCGTGGTACCTAGGATTTTATTCTGTATGCGGGGAGATTGTACTAGGTTTATATTTCTATGGGTTGCGCGATGTAAATTTATAGAATTTATATTGATAATCTCGTTTTTCGATGCGGAAATTTTTTTCTGGCAGCCTTTTTGATGGTGCATTGTGCGCGTTTGGCGGGCAGCTGTTGTCTGACAGGTGATGCGTTGAATGTCGAAGCATTGCTACTCCATTACGCCTGGCGATCGGTCGCGCTGAATTGCGCTGTATATTCACTTAATCCCGTTCTCCGCTTACCCCCTTCCTCTATTCTGCAGCTCATATAGGCTCAGCTCACTACCGGCACGTCAAAGTGGTGGGTGATTTGTCGACTTGTGCTCATATCACAGCCAGCTTTGATGTGCTGTAATGAGCAATGGCCAGCCAGTCCTCCTATCCCTCTGTCCCTGTCTACCTGTCATTTTTCCTTATTTTCAGCCTCAGATCCCGATTCAAGTTTTATTGAATTGTTGCAGGTTCTGTGTCGAGTGATAACTTGTGAGGTCATCACCGATCGAAAGTGGCTGTTCGATAACTTCATTGGGCGGTTCAGTCACTTTTTGGCGCACAGCTTGATCCACATCCGAAAAGTACGGATAAGAACAGGGAGAATAGAAATGAATAGAGCAAAGGAAACATGAGTGCAAACAAACTAAGGGAGCGCCTAAAACAAACAGCAGTATGGTTAGCGTGATAAAAAAATGCAGCGAAAGGAGCGGTTTTAGATAAAATGATATTGGGGAAGAGAAACGGGGATATGGAATTATCAAATGGATGGAAAAAAGGGGAAGAACAAGAAGTTAAAATACCGACAACATGAAGGAATCACATGGGTTTTAACATGGAAGTTGGTGGCGCAGTATATGAGTGGATGTACCTAAAGTACTATGGGCGTGTTTTTATTCTTGTTTTGTGTGTATTTGGGTTCCGCTTATTAAGTTTCTAACCATTTAATTGGTTTTGAAAAGTTTAATTCTATGAAGAAGATCACTATTTTATAATAAAGATCGAAAGTATGTATTATTAGAATAATTTTTGTATTTGGAACTGATAAGTTGAAAGGGTGACGTAACTAGTAATTTCGTAGGAGGATAGAATATTTTGGTTATCGTTTTAGTTTAGACGGTAAGTTCTTTGAGGGTAGAAAGGTATAAAGCCACTTTCAGTATTATGCAGTGGAGATGTAATCAAACCATTAAATTGGAGTCTGTAGTGTTTCGGTATGTGGGTTACTATTTGACTTGGTGTCCAACGAGTAGTTACATGATGTTTTAGGCGGCAGTTTCTATATTTGGAGAGCTTCCGCGTTTGTTCGGAGAAAAGTTCACAGAATTGGTACGTCTGTTTAGCAATCAATTAAGACTAGATAACTATCAATTATTTCATGACACTTGTTGGTTTGATTTTTCTCTAGAGTAGGAAGTGAGGAATGGCTAGTACTTTTACAGTTCGTGGTTCCACATTTACTGTATCTCTGTGATGATTCCAATTGGGGTGTGAGGAAGGCTGTAGGCGAAGTATTTGTGGAAGTGGCTCGTCACGCGCCAAGGGCGTCTCGCAGTACTTTGCTTGCTCAGCGATACATTAAGCTATTGCATGATCCCTCTCGATGGGTTAGTTTTTTTCAGGGGAAAGTTTTTATTGAATATAGTTATGAGCTGAAATAACGTTCACCTGAAGGGATATTACTGACTAATCAGATTTAACATAAGGATTTTTAATCCAAAAGTCTAATCTGTGGTTTCTATATGGTATTTTAGCAATTGTTAAAGTTGGAAACTGGGCCAGATAGTAGTTATATATTTCTCAATAGTTTAGGCTTCCTAATTTCACATTATTCATGAGTTTAAATATTGTTCATATTAGGTATGCTACGTTGCCTTTCAAGAACTCGGTCCTTTCATTGCAACATTTGCTAATTCTGATATTACTGGGTTAAAAATCAAGGATGGACAGGTAAAAAATACAAGTAATGAGAGAATTCAATCTAAATGATAGAAAAAGTAAAAATGAAACCAGTAAATGTTGAGGTATGTGTACACGAACAATCAGACTCTAGCGTAGAAATGAGTACGGATGATTCAACGGACGAATTTGGTCAGCTACCTCCAGGCTGTTGGATGCCTGATGACGGGGAAGAAGAATGTGAACAGGACGAAGGAGATGAGAAGATGGATAGGTTCATATATACACCACAATCTAATTTTTTCAAAGTTGACTGTTTTTTTTAAGTGTATTAAACGGCTTGCAAAATATGCTTGCTACCTGGAATTCAGAACAAAAAAATTCAACCGTCCATAGTGCGCCTCCAAGTGTTATGTGGGTTGTCTGCATTTTTTTCATCTTGAGACCAGCATTTAAAAATATAATGCGGAATAAATTTTAGAGAGGACGAGGAGAGATCATCAATGAGTATAGCAGCCAAGTGCAATTCATCAGATGATCTTTCTAAGTAAGGTCATCTGATCGTATGGTGCAGGATTCCATTAAACTTGTATTGTAATTTGACATTTGTACGAATATGATAGTTTAGGGTTGGACTTGACAGTAGTGATTATAATGAAGTTTATGAGGAAAATGATGAGAGTATGGAACTGGACACTACACAGATGGTCGAAGACGAAGAACACATGGCAGTTGAAGAAATTTTACATACCGAAATAGCAACAAAAGTTGGTTTGGTGCTACAATTAATAATAAAATGTATAAATACACATATTTTATAGATAATTAATTGAGTCGTATATAATGTACTTATTTAGTCAGATGCTAAAAACCATTCGTTATCGGAATCATTCTCTCAACTTTCTTATTGGTCTACTGATTATAACGCATTCAACATCGATAAGTCAGTTTTTGATGATTAATTTTGAATGAAATAAGGGTATTTTTAAATATTACAGTGACGAATTGATGACTTTTGGATCCTCGGATACTGTGCTGCAGGCAACAAACTTTTTAGAACGGAGATTTGACGTATTATACGTTTCACCAGAAAATAAATTATCACGAACGTCACCAACAATGAGTCCACGAAAACCTCGTAATACAATTCGCAATAGTAGATCAGAAGGAGACGCTACCTTCAATGACAAGAAAGAGGAGATCAAAATGGATGACACTTCTGACATATTTAAGGATTGTCGAGGGATTGATGATGATGAAATAGAGGGTCGTAGTGAATATGGAGACATACAGGTAGATATAAGATATTAGTGTACTTCACTAAAATGTATGTGCTGAACTAATATTTGTTTTTTTTACTTCAGAAAATCGTCCCGCAAGAGCTAGTTGATAATTTCATGTCTATGGTACTACCAGGAGGAGTTTGCGATTCAGATATTAATCGACACTGTGCGCATAACTTTCCCGCTGTGGCCTACACACTTGGAAGGGCTAACTGGCCTCAGTTAAAAGATACGTATAATCGACTAGCCAGCGACGATCAGGTTAGTTAGTAAATACATAAATATAATATTATATATTGTTTTACATATGTTTTCACTCTTGACAAAGACGTCTACTCTTCCAGTGGCGTGTTCGTGTCTCTATTGCGAACTCCATTCATGAAATGGCTGCTATAGTAGGATCACAGAGCACTGATAACGATCTTCTACCGGTATTTAATGCATTCAGGTAGGATTTATATTTTGTTTTGTTGAAACCAATTATGTTTTTACGTAATATGGGTAGAATATTTTTTTGGTTTTGGACCATAAGAAACTTAGACACCTTACATAATACTTATTTTATATCTAATTGCAGAGAAGATGTTCCGGAGGTCCGCGTTGGAGTTCTGAAACACCTTTTCGAATTTTATAAGGTGTGCTTAATTCATTGTTGAGTTTTTTTTAAAGAAAATACTTAGATTTATAGTGTTTGACACCTCCTACTCGTAAGGCAATGATTGATATCCTACCCCAGTTTATGCCCATGGATAATTCGATGCTGCATGGGAACTGGAGATTCCGTCTCGAATTTGCAAGGTAAACGTTTGTGATACCTGATATTGAGTTCTGATAAACTGCTCCTCTTAGACAGTGCAACAAATTATGTGACATTTATGGAGTGGAAGAAATTAATCGGACAATGAGCGCTATAGCTCTAACCTTGGCTAATGGTAAGTACCATTTCTTGTATTTTTCTACAAAAGCAGGAATATGCATAAATCGCGATCTTTATCAAATACTATTTATCGATTTTGTTATAATTATTGATTAATAAGAATACACTATTTTTGGTAGAATAAACGTGTTGAAAACTATCGTTGTAGATAGAGTTGCGGAAGTTCGTAAAGAAGCTGTATTGCTGCTTTCACAAATATTTGCTCGCCTTGTCGATCATGAATGGGCGGTGGGGTGTAAAGATGGTGGGCCTTTGGCACCGCTCACTGATCGTTTCGTGCGAGATCTCGTTAATGGATTTGCTAAAACGCAAAAGTGGACAAGACGACAAACGTAAGTATACTTTTAATACATAATAATTTTTTCTAGTTGGAAATTTTTGGATAATTATGTTCAGGTTTGCCTTTGTGTGTGAGCGTGTTCTGACTGATCACTCTCTCTCGGTGGAGCAGTTCCGTTATTTCCTTCTTTCCCATCTCTCTGCTTTGGCTTGTGATAGTTAGTGCTAAAAGGGATTTTCGTATCTTTGAAGAGAATTTTCGGAGGTTTTTTTTTCAGATGTTGCAAATGTTCGAATTGCCGTATGTAGAGCACTATCTCTTTGCGACCCTTCATTGTATTCTCCTCCTCTCCACTGTGAGATAACTCCTCCCGTTGGAGATGTTTTATCGCGATTAATGGATGATGATGATATGGATGTCGCTCGATCAGCGCGAGTTGCATGCGGGAAACAGTTGTCCCGTGAGATCGTTGATATTACTGTGAGAGGATTTCGGATTCGAGGAAAAGAGGAGACACTGTTAGAAACGCGAATGACAGATAATTATGAAGAAGTAAACATGAGTATGTCACCAAACAAATCGTCAAGTGAGGCTTGACCTGGTAATTCCACTACAGCACGTTGGGTATGTTCACTAACAAAAAATGTTTTATGTGGTAATGTACTTATATGTGCAACTGGTCGACTTTAGTGCCAACCATTTATAGTTATGCATTAGCGTGATGTTCGCAGTTCTGTTGTTCTGGCTGTGCCAAGGCAATCGTCCAAGTATTCCAATTACTTCACTTTCTCAATGTGTTCACTTGTACCTTATTATCATAATTTACATTAATTTGTATCGCCATTTTTCAATTGATCTGATGTAACAGTCAACACTTGAATACTTATCATCTCTCACTGCGTGTACTGACTGTTCTTTGTTTATCATATTCCTTTAAATGACTGTATTATGCGTAAGTCACCTCATTGTCGCCTTGAAATCTTTGGTCCATGTGCTGCTGTCTGTTTGTATCAAGTTTCAAAATTAAATAAATGTCTTTTTCTTGAGAATTTGAGATTCCAGTGTTATTTACCACTATTTATATCGTAATGCTGATTTATGTTAGGCGGGAAGTAGCATATCTTTATAAATATATCGTGAAATACCCGTAGATATAGTTGTAATAGTCAAATGGTGAGTATAATAATGATGTATGAGATTGTGATGACGTTCATAGGTCTTCAGTTACGAACGTACCTGCAGAAACAAACTTAAGACGAAGCATGGAAATATATACGGGTTCAGATGCAAAAGGTGCGGTTTTTTTCCTAGTTTGGTTAGATTGCAAGTGCTCTCAAAAGGTATTCATTTCAAGTTTAATGGCTGCTCTCCATCACTCACTTAGCAGTCCAGTCAATTCTTCCTGCATTTGTCTTTATGTTGTTGTTTACATTGTTATTCAGTGTTCTTGCACCAAAATTTGGTACGTAGCCTGTAAAATATTGCGTAGATCTTTTGGATTAATTTTTAAGGAAGTAGTAATATATTAATTAATTAAAATTTTAAAAATTTGCTATAGTATAAGGAAGACAAGTAAAGGAAATATGCATGAAGAGTTTTATAAAAAATGTTATTGCTAAACAATATGACTAAATAGCAGTGATTAATACCTTGTAAAATCAATCAAGGAGGCCAATAAAAGAAGTGCAAAATGCGAAATAGTTATATAGTTTAAGGTAGCAGAGTAATATAGAAATTTAAATGAAAGCACTAACCGTAAGCATACTCGAATCTTGCTTGCACTGCGGATCTTCCTTCCTTTTTTGCACTCATTGCTCCCACGGCTAAATTATTGTTCCCTCCTTCCTTGGGAACAGCTCCTAATGTAGATTTTGTTTTTTTTTTAATTGTTTGGCTATAACTATAAGTATTACCTGGTATATACCGCGATTTGGCAAGATAGATATCCTTTGCTCCCTTTTTCTCTAACCCTATGCTGGCATTTTTGCTCTTATCATTCGACTTATCCAGCTTTATGCATTCTTCCAATCTGCATTGAACTTATTTCATTTGATCATGGTTTTATGGTGGAATGGTAGTTAAAAATAACTATCAAAGTCTTAATACTTCAATATTTTAAAAGTAATGTTTGTTGCTTAAGGTTGAAATTTCTTTAGTTCATTGGAAACCTAGATTTAATTATACAATGCAGTCAAAATGAGATGCAACTGTAATTTTGTTCTAAACGTAATTAATCTTTTCGTTTAATTGTAGAAAAATATTTATTATTACCCACTTATCGAAAGGGTTAACCTTGTTTAGAGGAATGTTTCGATTACTATGCCTGTCTACAACTTTCACTTGTGGGGAAACATTCTCCGATCCAGGGTAGTCTTTCAAATTAGCCTGAAATTTTCAGAAATTGGTATGTATGCTTTAAAATACCAATAACGAATTCAGAATTTTCATCTCTAAATATTCAGTCTTTACCTTTTGCTTGGAGAGTAGAGCTTTTGTATCACTCTGTGTTGATCCTGCACTTGTTTTACGAGTGCTACCTGGAGCTGGTTGACTCATTACTGGTGCTCCTAACTTCTCGTTCACTTGGAAGTATTTATATCGAAGACCCTTTAAGTATCTATGTATATATATAGTATAGAAAAGGCTATAGTTATTAGTGCAAGCTACCTGACTGGCGTTAGGACGTTTATCTGGATTCCAGGTCATCATATCCATCATAAGCTTCATCCCATCGTTACCTATAGTATTCACAATCTGCTCCATTGGAGTGGGTTGTGCCTGTTGAAAACGGAAGTTCATAGCTGCGGCTAGTTGGTAACCTTCTGTCCATTCTTCCTGAATATCAATCTTCTTTGAGGCAATTTTACATACATATCAAAAAGACCGGTTTAGAATACATGTTATGTTCACCTTTGTAGGTGTACCCATGATGGTTACAATCTTGAAAAGTTGATCCATTTCGCTTGTTCCAGGAAAGAGTGGGCGAAGCATGTATAACTCTGCCATAATACATCCCAAAGCCCAAATATCTATTGGCGAGTTATATGCCGTTGATCGTAGGAGAATTTCTGGAGCTCGGTACCTAGAAAATAACAGCAACTATCTAAAACTTATGAATCTGGTAGCTTGAGTTCTAATAATTGCTCCGCTCAAATTTGTTATACTCTATTGTTTTCCTTTCATATGCTGACCATCTGGTTGATACGTAGTCTGTATATGGAGGCTTTGATCGGATTTCACGGGCCAAACCAAAATCAGCGATTTTGACGAGCTCAGTGCCATTGCACATTATATTTTCTGGTTTCATGTCTCGATGAAAATACCCTTAAAAACATTTTTAAAGTATCATTTTGGGAAAATGAGAGCAATTACAATAATTTTTTGGTTTCAAAGGTTTTATTATTGTATGTGAGTTATATCATTTTAGTCTACCGTTTTTATGCATAAATGCTAGTCCTTGAAGTATTTGGTACACAATATTCCGGATTACACTCTCGGGAAAATAACGGTCTCTGAAATAAGTAATATACTATGATATTTTCATTTTAATACTCAAATATCACTGTACAACGTTTTAATCTTGATAATTTATAATGAAAGAGTGGCACTTACCTGTCTTTCATTAGTTCATATAAATTTTCTTGCATGTACTCAAACACAAAATACAGGATATCGTTTTCGCGAATTACCTAGAAATGTCTTTCAATACAGTAATTTTGCTAGATTTACCAAAATGAAAGTATTATGTTATGGAATGTATATACCTCTCTAAGTTTGATTATATTTGGGTGTGGTAGCTTTTTAAGAGCTTTCACTTCTCGTAATGATGTTGCTTCTTCCCAGGTGTGAAACTTTTTCTTCATACTAAAAAAAAATTTCATTCACTTTCTATTCATACTTGATCTTCTATGTAGTCTACTTAAAATCACTTAAAGACGGATATAGATATGCTGGGATTCCGAAAAATTGCTATGAAATATTCGTATAAACTGGGCGCACTAACAATTTGACTTCGGGCAAAATACAAATATTATTGACTTTCATATTATTCACAAACCGTTTTATGGCAACTTTGTCTCCTGTATCAATTTTTTTCGCTAGTAACACTTCTCCGAATGTACCATCTCCAAGCCTCTTCGTCATATGATATCGATCTGCCAGAGTTTGTGATGATGATGCCATACGTGGAATAATTTAGCACACAGTTTTGTTTTGGACAGTTTCAGCGTCTAAAATAAGATACCATCTATTAATTGTATGCTTGTTGGTAGAGGAAGGTACATTTATCGAAAAAAATCAATGCGATGTATGCTAGTTTAGTTGGCTTATGTTACTGCAATATCATGGCTTATTGTTTCAATATTTAGACGTAATACAGTTGTACATTACTAGTCTACAATAATCAATTAATAGTTCTATATATGTATAACAGCAAATCCTATATAATCGTTATTGGTATCTTTATGTAGATTATATGACATGTATTGCAACAATACAGAGGTTTGAATTATGCACCAAAGTACTTCTGCATACATTATTTATCTTTCCTACAATAAATATATAAAAAATTACAGTGCAAACATTTGTATAGCAATGTATTGATCGATTAGAATTTAAAACTAATAGGTCAACGTTATTTGAGCGAAGAATCAGGTGCCTCTGGGAATTGAGCGTTGGCCCGTTGTCAAGGATACAAGTGCAAAAATGACGAAATAGTTAAACAAAAGAATGAAGGATAATTCATCATATCTTGTTATTTATATTTATATTTTTATGTTTAGTAAAAATAGTGAGAACATCAGAATTTTTCGGTAAGGATTGGAGGAATGAAATTTTGCTTAAAGTGATACGAGTAATAGATATAGTACTGCAATTTATATACAGTATATAAGTATCACTTAGTCAATTTTTTCAGTTGTCCGTTAACGTCTACCCATCTTTAACAGTAGTTATTAGTTTCAGTTACCTGATAAAACTGCTGTGACGCAAAGTCATCTATGAGTGTATTACAGAAAAGTCAGCTAGAGTAGTCGTTACTGGTTTTGGTCCATTTGGTTCATTCACTGATAATCCAAGTTCTCATGTAGTCGATCGTCTTGCTCAATTGGGGATACCTGGTGAGTAATACTTAATTTATGTTATTAAGTAATTTTTGAAATAACGTTAAAAATGAAATCAAGCACTCAAAAGAGTTGTACAGTACTAAACTTCTTTTTGAGTAAAGAACTTGATTAGAAATAGTGTGAGTAATTGGTTAATAACAGACGTTTATATATATAGGTCTTGAATTGACTTAAAATATCTAGCAACGTCTTAATTAAAAGCTTAGGACTAATATTATTAATTACATAATATTGTTAGTGTGTGATAATAAGCTTGAGGTTTCAATGGGAATTTAATTGTTGAAAAGATGCAAGTGGAATATAATGAAGTCGAACGGGCGATAAACAGACTATGGAAACAAAATTCACCCGTGGTGAGGACTCTTCTACATATATATAATTGTATACAATGCGGACAAAAAAAAGAACTTAGAGAAAGTTATAAGACTTTTCAAATCGAACTATAACCGATTATTCATAGGACTATTGCAGTTGATGATACATATTGGTACCCACAATATTAGACGGTGTGTGAAGTTGGAACAGCAATCATTTAGCAATGGATACTGTCAATATGATATCATAGGTATCGTTTAGTATCTGATATGGATTCCCATATAACTAAGTTTTAAATTGAGAGAATCCTAGAGTATGGAAACTAATGCAGAAGTCCATGTATAATGTTCAGATAGTTCATAACGAAATCATCACATTTCTTTTCGTTAAATAGCATTATCTTGACTTCACTACCTATAATATTCTAATGTAATTGTATTTGAGGTGCGAGATCGATAAAATGAATTTGTGCGCATAATATGCTGTCATTAATTGAAATATAAACTGTTATCTAATATCTATTAGAATTTTAGTAATGAGATAATGTTTCAATTACTTCAAAGGTCGTGTTCCACGTGATAATATTTGTCCTGAAGCAAAATCTCCAGTACTTCGAAGCAGTATCGACTGCGCTGAAATTGCAAAGATAGTTGAAAAGAAATTAGGCTACACTGCATTACAAATAAAGAAGTCAGATGATCCGGGAAGGTGAACAATTTTTGTGGTAATTAGGAGGAAGTTAATTCCCATATTTACAGGTATCTATGTGGCTTTTCGTATTATATTTCTCTCTCACATGATGCATCCCGCTCTTTGTTCATTCACATCCCTCCTTTCGATGAAGAATGTTCTCTGGAAACACTTACAATGGTGGTACAGCTGATAATTTCTAATATCCTTGGCATTGATTAGGTCATTTTTCGAGTAAATTTGCTATATATAGGGACTTAAATCTATAACGATAATTAATTGTAGTGCAGAGATTACTATTGTTTCTAAAATCATATCGTTCATTTAAGAGGAAATTTCAATATTTCTAAACTTGGTTCAATATTTACATCATTTCATTTTTGGATGTATTAGAATTACCTTAGAATAAATTTAAAAGAATTGTGAGCCTACTTTGAGTTGCTAGAATAAACTCATTACTTATTAGAGAAGCCTGAATATTTTCAACTGTTTGATTAGTAGGAACAATTTTTGCATATAATAAACCAGTTTTATATGTCTGCTCAGCTATTTTAAAGTAGCTGTTAATAATTAAGATTTTAGTAATCTTGAATAACAAATTTAAATATTGGGTCATAACTATGTAGAACATATTCATTTCTAAAATTATTGGGTTATGTGTACTTGAGAGGATCTATTTTATTTTACATTCTTATTGTTGGTTACTTAAATGATAAAATTGATAGGTTTTTCTAATATTTTTATAACATGCAACATTATAAATGCGCGGTTCTCTAAAGTTAGGAGAAAATTCATACACCGAGTAAAATGTGCTAATATACATCACTCAAAATACCACGTTGTATCTATTGGCTTTTTTGAAATCTGACGGGAATAAAATGTGTTCTAACTTATTCTAAGTGGGGTCTGAAATCTACCTCTTTCACCTAATTTTTGAATTCCAGTTTTTAACCAAGTTATGGGCATGGGACCAAAAATTCTTCTTTGTATCTGTATCTAAGGTATCTTTATCTACTTTCGTCTGGTTAATGGATTTTTGTTCCGTTGGTCCCATTTTCCTTGTCTTAATGGCTTTTTCCACTCCTTTGCTTTTGATATTTACAACGAGCTTACGGAATATTGGCAATAATTTTCCTATAGCGACCAATTTATTTTAAAACCAGTATATATTTAAAAACTAGAAATTTTTATCGTTGGAAAGAACTGAAAGCCACCTTTTGTTTCTTAGACTGATCCATAAAAAGTACATTGTTCACTAACATGAATGCACGCATATCCTAAGTGAACTATTATCATGGAACGGTGAGAATTTTCTTATAGCTTGAAAAGAATTTACAGTGTTGTTATACTTAGAAATATACTTGCCAGACACTAGTTATCTTAACAGTATTACGCATAGTTAGAGCGCTTAAGAGTATTCTTAATTCTTTAATGTATAAGAAGGCAAGTAATAATTAAATATAGCAACATTTTTATATAACTGATGCACACATCTATCAATCGTTTTGTGCAATAATAATTATAACCACTTTGCACCTAATTATATTTTTTATAAAAATATTGTATTATATGTTAATACAATATTAACACCTTGCTTGGTAGCTATAACTTCATTTCTTTCCAATAGAATTAGTGCCATGTCACTTTAAAAGGCAGAATATCAGTTTGTAACTAACTGTATTCTAGCGGCATTACAACAAAATACTATTGCTTTGCTCACAGATATTCACTTCATATAATAATGAACATTAATAATAGTTATTGGCTGTTCAATTTTGCAATTAATCCAATTATTTTGGAATGTTGTATCACCTCCTCAGTATTCGTAGCAATAAATTATGATTCTTGAGCACAACGTTGGTGTAAGGATCTATTACCACTTATACTTAAAATATTGTAATTTTGTGCATACTACTTCTCAATTAATGGAAATTAAGCTCTTTCTACATATGCAATAATTCTAGAATAAGCTTGTGTCCTATGCTCCTTACTTTAACTCTACTTAAACCAGTAAGTAGTATTCAAATATCACCAAGTTCAGAAATACCAAAGGCCCTTTACATAAACCATGGGCCTCATTCGGTCTCAGGGCCAATCTCGAATACTCTTAAACTTTGTAGCGCCTCTGTTCCTGTATTTTGACCTCCCCATCATTTTTGATTCCCACGGGCGCGCGCTCTCTGCGTCTCTATTCTCCCTCACATCTCTGCCTCTGCATTCTCACTTTTTGCGCCATTTTTTCACTGCGTGCGGATCGCGCTCGCCCGCCAGCTCCATAAAAACTACATCACGGAGTTCTCGTTGGGGGTTCAAATCTTCCCCGCTTTTAAAAATATCGTAGTTATTACATAATTTTGGTCCTTTTTATTCGTACTTGGTTTTCTGAGACAAATTCGTAATTAGAGTTATAAAAAGATAATCGTTGATTTGTTATCTCTGGATTAAGTTTTTAATATTTCATCTGTATCAAGTTCTATCATCACTGAATAAACATTCATGATTATTAGCTTACATGTGGAGGTGGTTTTGTAGTAATTGTTAAAGGTTACTTAACCCGTTTTTGTCTTACAGGATAAGATCATGCTTTATGTATTTTGTCTAATTGCAATGGCTCAAATTTGAAAAGGATGGGAAGAAAAGCCTTAAGTCTAGTAAAGCAATTTGACTATGATCTATATTATTTAAAGGACAGTTTAGGCCGTTGCGGTCAACGGGTATAGCGCGGAGAGGCGAGAGGCTAGACAGTCAAGGTGCGCAGCAACTGACTGACTAGTGGGTTGGAGGGAAATGCTTAGAGCATTCGACTAAGAGTCAGGTAGTTATGAATTATCAGTGACAAATAATAGGTGTTTTTACTAGGAACCTAATACATTATATTATAGAACTTAATCCAGCGAAAGAAACTGTCTTACTTATGCAAAGACTTGAGTCTCGTGAAGAGATGGAGGACATGGGAATGAGGTCAAACGGTCTGCAAGGTGGAACTTCTTTTCCAAATGACGGTGGCCAGCTGATGAATAATACTGAGTACCAAGTAAGTGTAATATGAGGTGAGTAGTTAACAATTTTCATGAAAGTTACTAAAAAATTGTTATTTCAGGGTAGTCTTTTTGAGACTCCGCAATCGTTAATGTCATCTCCACAGTATGAAATATTCTCAAGCCCTTTTCGAGGGCAATTTTCTGGACGTGGACCTGCTGTTCGTTGTGCTTTTTGCAACAAGGACATACAGGGACCACATCCACAATTTGCTTGTGCTCACAGGTGAGTTTTATCGTTTTTATAATAAGTTAGCTAATATTATTGAGACATTTTAGGTTTACTTTCATGTGGTTTAAATATTGTAAACCCTCCACAGTACTATCATCATTAGAAGATAGTCCTAAGTATTAGTGAAATTGTTTGACTACAGCATCTGTGCACATTGTTTCTCGATGACTGATGGACATAAATGTCTCATATGCTCAACATCAATAGGAATTTCTACTCAGTATCCACCAAATATGTTTCTTTCACCTACTCAAGCGGAAAATCCCCCTGGTATGTGTAGTTGTAGTGTTTTAGTTATTTTTAAATATTTTGTATCGTTCAGATGTTGCTGATTCTTCTGTGTCCCTGCATAATCAGTCTGTTTCGTCATATCAGAATGGCCTGTGTAACACATTACAGGTTCCTCTTATTTTAAAAGTTATGTGGAATGTTAGGTATAAAATTATGGTTTTCAGAATATGACTATCGGTTTCAATGATTTATCATCCGTGGAGCCTTTTAATCTGTGGGATAATAAGAACAAAATTGCCGTACATGCTAGCCACCTTTTTGAAAAACTTAAGGGGTCGCAGGTGAGTTTATCCATGTTTAGAATAATACTTTCATAAATGTACTACCTTCAGTCTATTCCACCTGAGGAACTCCCACCAGTTTTCTCGCCAGTTTCTCCGGGTGTTGATCGATTTCCGATGCCGCCTGTTTCTTCTGGACGTTCTCTACCTCACTGTGCAGCGTGCGGAATTGATGCAAGGTTCAAATTTTCAAACAATGCTAAAATGATGAACTTTCAGTGATTTAGAAGTCGTCTTTTAGAGCTGAGTCTTTCTGTGCCAACTGTCGTGAACTTCTCTGTGCTGATTGTGTAATTGCTCATCAAAGAGTACGTATAACCCGTGATCATATGGTGATTTCATTACAGCAGCTGCTGTCACACATGGTTAGTAATTCATTTCCACTGAAGTTTTTCCTGAAGTATGTCCATTCTTAATAGCAAGCATCACCACATAAGGACGAGAGCCTAGGAGCAGGGTCAGATGACTCTTCTCCTCGTCCATCTTCCGTGTGTTCTACTCATGAAGCTCCGATTGTTTGTTCCTGTGAAAGTTGTGCAGGCGCGGCTCTTTGCGCTCACTGTCTGTCCATTCATGCAACTCATCAACTTGTGCCCACTGGTTCGTTCAACCATTATTTACTGTTTTACCAATGATAATGTCTCGTATTTAGGTGATTTACGTTCATCTGTCGCAGTTCTTTTTGCGGAATGGAAGCATAGCGAGAAAAACATCGATGAAGCGATTGAGAGCGTACGACGGATGGGAGAACGTGTTGATGCGAGTGTACAGGTGTGAAATGTGGTTTTTTTTATTTAAAAAAATAGGACTAATTTTTGAAATTCTGTAAAAAAAAATCTCATGGATTATTGAACATCCAGATCGAATTAATTTGTGCCAAAATATTGATTTAGGCCGTGGCATCGGAATTACGGTCTGTAATGCACCTTCATATAAGTGCACTTGAAGAAAGGAAGAGAGAGTTGCTTCAAAGATTAGATACCATTCGTCAATCGAAAATGAAGGCACTTAAGATACAAGGGGAGAAATTGATTTCTAGGAAGGCAGTTGTTGCTCAGGTATTTAGGGTCTTAACTATCATAGATGTTTCACGAATGTTTTTCTGCTGTACCTTTTTAATTCACAATGTTTAGACTATTAAGTCTGTAGAACCATTAGGGGACGAGGATGATGCTCGTCTAGTTCATGCTTTTGAGGAATTAGTGAAAGTAAGTTTCCAGATGCCAGGAACCCTTTCTGAATTAATTTTAAATTATCTATTTACAGTTATACTCTCCTCCTCTATTCCTTTCTCCTCACGAAACAGACCTTGTTAAACTTGTTACTCCAGATAATCAAAATCTTCTTACTCAGTAAGTCCTATTATTTTCATATATTAATGATTTTATCAACAACAAAAAACTCCCGTAAGTAAAAAATGTATGGTTAACCACATTGTTACAATATTTTATGCGTACTTTTTCTAAAACTTATTATTTTTAACTTGGAACTGCTACACTGTCAAAGTCAATCTTATCATGTTCCTAGTTCTAATTATACTTTTTAGTATAACGATAAAGTACCTCATGAATTTGTTCTTGGTCATAATTCACCATGGCCTAAATCAATTTTGGCACAAAAACTTTTCTCGACGAATAGAAGTGAAATAACGTTTACTTTAATTATAAGTTTGTCTCTTCTCAGGATTACTATTTTTGGAATTTTTTTGTATTTGTTGCATATAAAAAAGTCCATTATTTGCCCATCAAGGTTTTGGTGGTCTTTTGCGAGGCGAATGGAATAATAGTTTTCAGTCGGATATTAATCTCCAGCAAATGTCTAGAACTTAGACGTGTTGGATTTTTAATGTAGTATTTAGGGTGTTGATAAGACGGTTTCATCTAGATCAATATCATGCACAATAATAACTTGTGTGGTTTTCAGAATTCGTTGTCTGGGTGATTTAGAAAGTGGTCCATGTGCACGTGTATCACACATTATTGGAGAAGGTTATAAGAGGTAAACGACGTGTGGACAAGTCTAGGTATTGACTAACCATTTTTAACTAAATGTGTATTTAGGGCCATTCGCGAACGTCATTGTATCGTATATATACAACTCCGAGATGCTTGTGGTGATATAGCAAAAAATCATGACAATGATGTGACAGCTACAATGGTTGGACCAGATGGTCATCAACTCGAGGTTCATATTGGGTATGTAATTTCTCCTTTATGGGTAATCACACCTAATTTTAATTGTAATCTTTTATAGGGATCGTGAGGCAGGTGTTGTGGCAATCAGGTACTTGCCAGTAATGGACGGAAAACATCAATTAAACGTGCTTGTTCGAGGAGTTGCTATTAGGTGCTTTCCCACTCCATATATAGTATGCAGCGCATTTGGAAGCAATAAGTCTACCCGGCTTAGTGTATTTTGTGGCATCTTTCCTTATATTTTGACAGAAGTACAATGAGACAAATTTCATAATGGTGTTTTGACTGCTTTCACCGGTGTTATTTCAATCTAAAGTTTCTTCAATTATTAGCTTTAAAACTGATTTTCTAACGCTGATCCACAACTTTTAAGAGTTATCTAATAGGAAACGTAATTCCTATCTGTCTTCTCCAACTGTTCAGTTTTTCTTCATTATTTAGGTTTATCACGCTATTTCAGTCAATCAACATTTAAAATAGATTTATGTACCAGGCCACAAAAACAGCAATAATGTTTTCGGTATTTATTAAGAAATTCACGTTTAGTGGGTGTCCTGTTTCGGTAGAAGTACGTCGTGGTCGTAATTATACTGAGATTGGTATGCAAGGAGAACTGTTTTCGTTTGGTAAAGAAGGTTAGCTTTAAACTAATAGCTCTAGTTTTTACTTTTGTATTTTTGTTTGTACAGGTTCTGGAGATGGTGAACTTTGTCGACCTTGGGGTATCTGCATAGATCTTAGGGGCCGTGTTCTTGTTGCTGATAGGAGTAACAATAGAATTCAGGTAAAACTTCTCCTCATTAAATAATATCTTGTCCAATATTTTATTCCTAGATCTTCGATAAAGATGGTGCGTTCGTCAGCAAATTTGGGTCTAGTGGGACGCGTCCAGGCCAATTTGATAGACCTGCAGGCGTTGCTACGAATACAAGAGTAAGGTGAAAATTAGTTGTTCACTCTCATAATTTTCCGAACGATAGTTTTTTTTAGAATAATATCATTGTGGCTGATAAGGACAATCACCGCATACAGGTGTTTGATGAGAATGGGCACTTTTTGCTCAAATTTGGTGAACGTGGTCGGCCAATCGGTATGTTTAATTATCCGTGGGGTGTTGCAACTAACATGCATAATCACATAGCTGTTTCGGACACGAGGAATCATCGGGTACAGGTGAAAATGTTTCATCTCTATAGTTATTTATTTTGATTTGTGGTATATTATGCATGGTTCTAGATTTTCAATGAAAATGGACAGTTTATGCGAAAATGTGGGTTCGACACAGCGTTTTTCTATAAGCACCTTGATTCCCCGCGTGGTCTTTGCTACCTGCCAGATGGACAACTTCTTATAACGTTTGTACTTTGGCAGACTTATTCAATGGGAACCTTTTGTTTAATCATTGAAGCGTCTTTCTTTATGTACTATTATTATTTAGAGATTTCAATAACCACCGTTTGGCCGTTTTATCTTCCCGAAATGCGCCAGAGATGAAAGTATATGGTAGTGAAGGAGATGTGGAAGGGATGTTCTGCCGTCCTCAGGGCGTTAAGATAGACCCAGAAGGACGGATACTTGTCTGTGATTCAAGGAACAACCGTATTCAAGTATAATAGATTCCTGAACAATCTCCTTGAGCCTACTGGCTGTTCGTGATTCATGAGTAGTTCTCGTTTGTTTTAAGAGTTTTGTTTATTTAGGTATTTGCTGGAGACGACATGCGTTGTGTCGCAGTTTTCGGTCATGCACCTGCTGGTTTTGAGATGCCCGCTGAGCTTCCGACTCCATTCCAATCAGCAGCTCCACCCTCAATGGTTCCCTTTTTGGGATCTGTCGGAAATGCAACACAATCAGCCAGGCAATTGCTTGATCGCCCAACTGATGTGGCCATTTCAGCAGATGGAAGGGTGTACGTTGTAGACTTTGGTAATAATTGCATTCGAGTCTTCTAAGTGCTAAAGCCGCACGAATTCGTCATTTTCATGTTTAAATTCTTTTCCTTTGTAGCTGGGCTCTGAGCCTACATTTGTCGCACTGTATCACTAGGTGAACATTTGTTCGTGCTTTGAGCGCCCCTACTCGTTAGTATCCCATGATTCGATTTGTTTGTTGATTGTTTATTCTGAGTTTATTTGTTTTCTTCGTTCCGGTTTGCGTCTGGTTCCAATATTCCCGTGATTTCTGTTGTAGACTAGCCCATTTTTGTCGTTAGTTGTCGATTCATATGTTTATAACGTGATTGTTGGCTACTTCGTTGATACTATTTTGCGCCCATGACGTGAAATGGTAACTGGACGAAAGCACCTTCTCCTCAAACTTCTCAGTCTATTATACAACCGTTCATACCTCTTTTGCATTATATTATACAACCATACGTACCTCGCAATTGGTGAATCCTCATGTATGTCCTCATTTCCGTAAATGCTACCTCTTATATTAAGGTAGAAGCCTACTCAGCCCCTACTCTTTCAATTCATTCTTAGTGGGCTTAGGAGGTGTTTGTATATCTGCTAAATTAGTGCCGTTTTATCAGTTTCAGTGCCGTGTGCGCCTAGCGTGCCTCTTGGCAATCTTTTTTATCGATGTATAGAATACGGCGGCCCCGCCCCATGTTCGAGTTTAACTACGGCCCTTATGCCCATAACTGTTGATGTATCAATATGTGCTACAGAGGGTCATACGTATGTGCTACTTCTCCATCCGACCCTCTAGTAGACATTGCCTTTCGTCGGTTTGTTACTGACCGGGGGATTTTTGATGGCGCTTTGCGTCCTCTATACCACCGAGACCCCGCCTCTATTGTCCGAGGGGCGGAGTGTACGGATTGTGCCTCGTTCTTCCCGCCTTTTATCGAACTTTAATTTTTGTAGAATGTTCGATTTAAGAGTAATAAGGAGATCAGTTCTCAGCCACATAATAATGAGAAGTCTCTTCATTATTCTGCCTTTTGTACACGCCAATTCTTTATAAAGATAATATTGGACCTGCCTGTCCAGTCTTTGCTGACGCTCCTTTATGCCATCTTGATAGCTTTGCATTACATTGGGCATCCTGGTGATAGATTTATATCGAAAATAAGATTTGATTGAATGTCTGTCTATGTTTTTCTTTCTACTTTTATAAAGTTGTTTTGTTTACGTGTGGTTTATGATCAATCTGTCATTGTTTTTAGGAGCCTGAAAGTTTATATCCATGAGAGTTATGCCTAGAAATGCATTTCGGCAGCTCCACTTGTTCATCTGATATAACTATCGGAAGAGCTTTCTTTTATTTACATCTGTTTACCTATTTTGTCGAAACCTTCAATGTTCTAGAGCTTTCCTGATAATCCATTACTAACCGGACGTTCCCCAACCCGCTTTCTATCCATGTTTTATCGCAATTTCCACTTTCTACCACTTATTTAGATTTCCGATCAATTAGCCCTTCCATTGTCTACGGAGGCTGTACGAAAACAGGGTGCGGCTTGGAAAACCGGTCGGCTCGAGGCTGTTGAGAAAGTGTGCGCGAAGAGAGACGCAGTTTACGCTGATAAAATGTATGTTAGCGGACAGAGCCGTGTTGTGGCTTCCTATCGGCTTTTCTTTATTGATTGAAAGGTTGGACTACTGTAAATGCTGGGCGATCATGATCAGACACAAGATGTTGATCGTACGGGGTGGCCTTGGATGGGCGGGGTCGAGATAAGAGTAGGCCCTGCCCACCAACAGCGTCTAATTGGCACTTGTTCGCTACTGTATTCCACAATCCGCTCATTACTCTAGAAGTCTTGAGAACGATCAGACTAAATCTTATCATCTGTGAATGTAGGAATGCATTTATGTTCATCACCTAGTGACTATTTGTTATTTTCGTTATAGTCGGTGCTTTTCTTTGGTGATTTGGCTGTATGATCAGTTGTGCTTCATAAAGCTAGGTTACCAAAGCTAAGCGCCTCACTGAAATGTGCGATTAAAAGACAACTTTATAGGAAATGTTTTATTCATATCTACATATACCCTTATACTTTTATCTCTTGATTGTTTCACACCATAGAGAGAGCTCTGTCCAGATCAGAGATGAGATCAGCGGCGTTCTCCACACCGACACTGAAGAGTAGGAATACGATGAGTGTTGTATACACTCGAATCGTTCTTCTCTTATAATTCCAGGCAGATAAATTACAATTTTTTGAAGATGTACAATGCAAAATAATTCAGACACTGAGAATTGATCTTTCTGCGGATCTTTCAGAACTATCTTCGCTATTATGTAATCGTCCCAATAAATTCTTTAATAATCAATATTGCTTTGTCTTCTTTGCATATTATATTCGCTTTGCTATCACTGTTATCTACAACTATTTAGTTGACAGGTATGAGACAACAGAAGAAAGCATGTATGCCTAAAGACTAGACAATTTAGGGAAACAATCAATCCAGTTGCTTTCGACAGTTGAAAATAATTTGACCTTCGAAAATAATTATATTGTTCAATTCCTTCGGTACGTTTGAAGAAGAATTAATGTGTCATTTTTCACCAGTTTACCAAAGTTTCATACACATTTCACTGAATTTTAAAAAGCTGACCTTAGTCTAATGAGGCCAGGAGATACCATGGGTTCATCGATATTACGCAGCAATTCATCTCCGTGAGACATAGAACAGGGATGTTCGATAAGTGACTCCGTTCCTCCTAATGACACCGCAAGTCCGATCAGACGAACATTCTACATTCATTATATTATTTTATCACTTTTCAATCTTATATAATATTTTTCTCATTTTTCATTATATCTGACCTCAACAACTTTAATAGCTGCTTCCGCTGTCCCCACATCAAAACCTATCATTCCTCCAAACTTCTTCATGAACTTCCTAGCAGCTTCAAATCCTTTATGGCTAGGAAGACCAGGATAGTGTGTTTGCTTTACCTAGAAAATAAGAGTAATAGCATATACATTATACTGAGCATATAATATGCATTCTCTTAAAATATTAGTGTCCCATTGTTATATTGATATGTTCGCCTTTTATAAGTTAACATCTATTTGATCAAACAAGCAGCTATTAAGCTATATGTTTATAATGTTATATAAAAATAATTTTATGATTGATTTATCACACTGTTACATTACGTGGTTTGAATTTATGAAACTAAGAACGAAATTATTTCGAGATAATGCTTATGCACTCATGTTAATTAATTCTACTTGCTACAGACTTATATTGAATTAAAAGACAGCACATTTCCATTCAGTTATTTGGACTACCACCGACCTTGGGATGGTTGGAAAGAAACTCCGCAACAGCCAGGGCGTTGTCAGAGATCTTATCAACACGAAGAGCCAAGGTCTTAAGGCCACGAGCCAACAGAGCGGCATCAAATGGTGACTGAAATAAAGCATGAAAGAAAGCGAGGATGAGAGATCTATAGTAGTAGGCGGGTAAACAATAAAAATTAAAACTATTAAATAGAAGAATTAAAAGTTGTTGACAATCGCGCTTCCAGTAGTCAGCTGTTGTACTTTCAGTCTATTCCAGTTCACACGTGTCTTTACTGTTACACAACCACCAATGACATCAGTGTGGCCTCCGATATATTTGGAACTAAATTCAATCATACAAATTTTTTGTCTTTATCGATTTTGTCCTCTTTCTTATCTTTTCTTTACTTTTCCTTCTTTTCATCTTTTCATGCAGAAATACCAGCTATGCATTGAGAAGTCAGCTCCTAGTTTAATAGGCTGGACATTATATGGTGATGCAAAAGTAGCATCCACAAATGAGTAGACCTAGAGTTATTAGCTTTTATGAAATATGTCGCCATTTTTATGCATTATATGGGCATAAACAGCTTATTAATAAAGATCTTAAATGCTTTAAATAAGGTACCTTGTATTCACGAGCTAATTCAAGTAGTTCTAGAAGATTTGGAACAGCCATTGAAGGATTAGCAATCACTTCCATGTAAATCATCTAAAAATGTCTTTACCCTGTATAAAGTTCAAATAATCGACAATGCCATAGATTCCCTATAAAAATATTTATTCCTTATAATTTATCTGGAATTTTTACGCTACCTTATCGCAATCGTCTATAGACAAGCAGTAAATGACTGCATGATAGGATCAATAGCCTTGACCGACCAACCCAAACCGTACTTCTTTACGTATATAGACAGCAGAAACAGTACATAGAATTACTGGGTTTTAGAAGTATGTATTTACTAATTTTTCTCCACAGAAACTGCATTATGATTGCTCAGTATAAAAGTATATATATGTGTAAATGACAAATCTATTCGAAGTGGGGTTTTTTAAATAATTCCTCAGTCGCCTTTTCTGTTTGTCATTCAACAATAAAAATTGACGCGATAACAGCTTGTGTGCTACATAGGAATTACTACAGTCATAAGCTGTATTATAGCAAAAATTTAGTAGTCATTATGAATTGCTGATCGACTTTTCTAAAGTTTAATAGAAACTGAGTTATTTTGAATTTATTTAATTAGAAGTGTATTACACAAAATATTTTCCGTTTAATAACAAAATTATTCTTAACTAAGCCCAACTTACGCTGAGGAGTTGGAAGCATTTATATAATATGGAATCTATATTTTCTCTTTGTACCTTGGTATTTTCCCTGATTGCATTACGGACAGCGGCGCAGAAATCATTTTCTTTGTCAATGTCGATGAAGGTAAATGACACACCGAAGCGAGACATCGTTTCTATCATAAATGAATAGGATCCGCTATACAATGGCTTCATGCATACCTAAAATATACCTATGATTAAAATATTCTTTTATAACTGGCCACTTAGATACTTATAGGAGTGATGTCATACCTATCTTCGTTCTAGCTTTATGTTAAATTTATTGAATTAAGTTTTTATCAATTTTTTAAACATTACTACGTGGTCTCCATTACAGAGAAACTCTAAGAGTACTGCAGAAATAGCAGCTAAGCCAGAATTGTATGTGAGGGTGGCAACACCGCCTTCCAGTTCATTTATTATCACTTCAACGTTCTCTACCGTAGGATTTCCGCATCGTTGATAAACATGGTTCAAACCCTAAACATTACTATAAATTTTAAGCTGTAATATAATTGTTGTATTATAGTATTTTCCTGTTATCGACAGAATAATTGCACTAGTGATATAGATTAACATGGTTATATTTGTTCCACTGATCGATATTCCTGAATTTATAAGTGGATGAATGGTAGATCGGTACCACAATGGGATCAACATTTTTAAGAAGAACATTACGAGATGTGGACAGCTTTGTGTCTATATGCAAACCATCAAATTGCTCTCCTAATCGAGAACGTGCTTCGTTTTCTCCGGGTATAAATTTTGAATCACTGAAGTTAGTATTTTTATTAGGAAACAATTAAGAAAATAAAAGATATAGTTACCTCATATTGTAGTACAGATATTTGTTATTGTATATGGCTGTAAAACTCCTATTAGGGGAACTGTGTTTTATAACAAGACCTACAAGTTGTATAAATTGTTTATAAATTAAAGATAAACTATAAAGAATAGGAATTATTTTTCGATTTTATGGGATTTCAGAAATAAATATAAATTAACATCAACTTCGAGACTATCTATTATTAAAGAACTATGATAGTAGGTAATGTTTAAATGGCTGTTAAATACTACAGTTTGCTTGATAATTGTTTAGTACAGAATAATTCATTCTAGATTACTAAACAGATAAGAAAAGTGTAGTGACATTTATTAGAATGGAAAAGCATGTTTACAGTCCCCTTATAACCATGAAAGCAATAATAAGAGAATTTACCGAATACACAAATCAATAATGTTATATATATTGAATATTCTATTCTTGAACACATTGCAAAACACTTCCAAAGCTATCAAAAAACTACTAGAAATTTTCCTTTTTTGATGCATCAACATTCTAACAAATATCAGTCTATTATAATACCAGATATCTCCAGCACTTATATTTGTTTTGATCGATATGCTTCAATCTTGCAAACTATAAACACTTCATTAGATCCTTATAAAAAATTGCATTTTTCTCCGATATACATCCTAATTATAACACTCATAGAATATTTGGAGGCACAGGATATTTATTTATCTATCCAATCTAGTATTAAAAATCCTCTAAATCACCGACACCGAAACGCCAACCTG
>JAJAVP010000075.1:141473-152264 GCA_020740425.3 Heterorhabditis indica
AAGAGCTGCACTACATTTTAGGAAAGGTGTCACAGTTTTGTTAAAACTTGCAAGTTGTGATTAATTTAACACTATAGGACCCATTTTAGGTAAGCAGAATTTCAGACAAGGATGTGAGGAATAGTAATATCAAACCTCACATATCAATGAAATTGTTTGATTTTAATACGAAAACACTGCTGAACTTTTGTATATAAGTATTTTCCCCATGGAAGAGGTAGTGCTTTCTTACCACGAATGCGAAGTTGTTTAGAAATTCTTTACCTGAACATTTTTGCATAGGAAGGAAATTTTCTGTAGCAAGTAAATAAAGCAAAGCGTGCCATCTGGTAAGGCAGCATTGTCGTACTCGATAGTGTGGTGAATTACCCTTTAAAATTCAACTCTTGTTTTTCATATTCACTGTAGAATGGACTTAGTCTGTTCTTTTGTCTTGTCCTTACTTAAAAGAGATAATCTATAGGCACTTAAGATGGAAAATCTGCCATTAGATAGGAGTAATATTAAAAGAGTAATGGTAAGTGTTTTACGGTTTTTCCATCTTACAATAGACTTAGGAGTCAAGCATTTCATATTTATTACGGAGCAGGTTGGCGTTTCGGTGTCGGTGATTTAGAGGATTTTTAATACTAGATTGGATAGATAAATAAATATCCTGTGCCTCCAAATATTCNTGTCTTAAATCTGTGTCTGTTTTTTTATTAAGCGAAGAAAAAGAGTCGAACAGTAATCAGCTATGCGTTTTTCACTAGAATATGTCCCTGATGATACTGCGCCGAAGTGGTAACGTCCTCCATTAGAATGTGTTACCGACAACAACACGAACACCAATGTATTCTACAGTTGAGGGTTAACACAACTATCGTTTCTGTGGGTGACCTGGAACATTTGCTCAGCCACACGTCAGCTACATTTGAACCACGCTGGCTCTTTTCATGCTACGCCAATAAAAATTGTGAGTTTTTTTTAGACGAGTGAAGTTAAGAGGAGAATGCTGTAGTGCGGTCACCATCATCCGAATACAGTCTTCTGCCAAAAAATGGCGAGAGCGGGTCAAGGTACATGTGGCAATTATCTGCCAACATATCTCGGCGGCTAACATCTTCAATTTAATAGGCTAGTGGTGAAAACTGAATCAGAGGGTCAAATGTTCGTTTGGTCGAGAAGGTAGTGGCGCTGCGGCGTGTCAGTTGGCCCAGGATAGGTTTCCAGCATTTCCTAACAGAACTATAATACAGGTGGTTTCGGGACATTCAACATCGGGTACCTGAAGCGTTTGTCTCGTGAGGCTATGAATTCGCTGAAGCAAACCGCCTCATGTATAAGAGAAGAAGCTAAACTCATCGATCCACTACTTATTTGTTGTTTAACAGTCATATTAACCTGTAAATATAAATGTGCCGAGAGGATGGTGAAATCTGTATGCGTGGTTGAAGTTGTGGGTAGTGGATGGTGGTTCGATTGAGCCCACGTAAATAGATCGGTGCGAACATAATTATAAAGAGAAATTTTCAATACACGTTTAATCACAGTATATGCCTCGCTGTTTTTCCGACCCTGCAGAGCAGCAGTTGGCACTGAAAGAAGGTGTGTTCCCAGCCATGTTCCGCAATGGAAGACTCAAGGTCGATTAGGGAGTTGGTTACTTATTGTTGTTTGTCGATGTCTGGAGCACAGAGCTCGTGTTTNGTTTGTTAGGGCTCGCTCTGCCGGTGCTCGACGAAAGCATTAAGCAGATTTTCGGGTCTCCAAGAAGGACATGGGATATTTTTTGTCAATCCGAGAGCGTCCGGCATTTTTCTATCGGATCAATCTGGCGGCTAAAAACAGAAAATAAGTACAAAAATGTGCTTCCAAAATGTACTGTACTTTTATTGACGAGTAAGCGCTTAAGTCCTGAAGTTTCATTAACTAATATTTATTCACTATTTGTTCCACTCTTAATTTTACGTCTTTGGATTTAAATTTGAAACTAAATATAAGAGGCTCTAATCACATCGAATATTATGTATTAACATTAGGTTTTACTACTAACTTAAGTTTCTGGTAGAATCAAATCAACCACTTTCATCTGCCCCTAGTTTTAATTTAACCAAATTTTGTTTATTTGACATGTATCTTAAACCACTTACTGAGATTTAATAGTGATGTCCAAAATGGGACGGTTTGTCTTATTTACTGAGTTAAACTGATGTTATTGGTAAATTAATAACCATTAATATGAAGCATAATTGCTGTTTTTCTTTAGCATAATTCTTTTATGTTCACTCTTTTCTTCGATAAGCTGTTTTATTTAGTTATGTTGCTGCTGAACCACTTTTACTCCAATGCTTACTTTTGTCCTATTATTAGACCTGTAACTACATCATATCGTTATTTAAAAACAAACAATTTAAAATTTAATTGTTTGTGCTTTTGTAACCTATGATTTAGTAGTATCTCATAAATTTCCGATTTTATGTTAACTTAATAGGAAGTTATTTTCAACATGGTTGATCGATTTCAAGGGCTGGATATGAACCACGGATTTATTAAATCAATAATTAAAAATCAGATTGATAGGTACGCTTAGTTCTATTTAGTCACCTCGTTAAATATAGTCTACTTCTATTGTTTTAAAATATTTATTATTATTATTATTATTATACTGTTTTCATCGTTGATCATTATTATGAAGTTACTATACATTTAGGGATGAATATCACAAAGTGATGGAAGAGCGAAAGAAGGAGATTCAGCAAATAATGGAAGGTGTGCAATGGTGATATTTTTATTTTAATATTTTTCAATTTTTTAACAGTTCTGTATTAATCTCAAAATTGATTTTCTTTTGTCTAAGTTAAATCGAAAAGATCACGGGAGAAGGAAGGAACATTATACATTCCTCCTCATTTAAGAAGACAAGAAGCAGGCGTTTTGAGAGAAGCCGTTATCGAAAAGAAGGTATGTTTCTAAGAAATTATCCAGTGTTGCTTAGACTAGAAGAAGCGGAAGAATAATAGATGCTTATTTTAGAAAAATCCTTATCTTGCCGTAATTAATGAATTTGAAGAATGGAATTTACGAGAGAAGGTATGATTGGTAAAAATAATAAATTTTAAAGATAGCAATGATCACATCTCACTTCAAGAAGTTGTTAAACGCTTGGAGATGACAAAATTTTTCTAGCATATATGATGTTTTATTACTACAACATATGGTTGAACGAGTTCCTTAGATGTTGTTCTAGATATTCATGTAAGAATATCAAAAATATTAGATGGATTCTTAAAACTAGTGAAGTAACCGAAATTTGTAGTGAAAGTAGTTTTATGCAGGAGTTGTCAAATAGGTATCGTATTCAAAATAGATACATATATAATTTATGAAAGCTGTGAAGAAATGTTTCACTACCCTTAACAACAAAAATGAATCGGTAAATTAGCGATATGATATATCCATTATTGTTTTTAGTAGCTTCCTACAGGCAAATAATTGATTTATATAATCCTATTAATTTCTAAAAACTTGGATGAGATGTTCAGACCACAAAGTTAATCATTCTTACGAAAAAAGGTGACTGAGGTAATAAATTTGTTTAGGGAACATAATTTCTGATTTATTTGGTGTTTAGGTTCGTTCAAGGACACGTGCTCACATGACAAATATGGGTGATATTTCATTCACAGGAAATCCTGGTCAGTCAGAACTATCATCAACTCCTCTATTCCTTCTGAACCTGACAAGCACCGCTGGAGAAAAAGTAGAAGTCGCCATAATGAGTGTTAGTATATTATAATAGTAATTTGCCTTAATCTGTGTTTTATAACCGCGGCTTAGTATTTAATGATCGCGTTGGACTTGTAGTATAAAGGAAATTTGCTTTAAAATTTTATTGTAGCGTTCTTATTTTAGACTGATAATGCAGCTAGGTTAGCGAAGGAATTAGGAAGAAAATATGGTTTTTCTGATGAACAATGCAGAATGTTACGGCTAACACTCGACCAGGAATTGGAAGCCCGATTGGGCAAGTAAACTTGATCTTTCACGCCTACTGATTTAATGTTGATCAATACTCTGGTCTCACTTTTTCTTTGTCGACAAATGTTTTTCACGGTGAAGTTTGTGTATTATTTGTTAGGTTTTAATTAAAGAGTTGTCATAGTATAAACCTAAATCGGTAATGGTGCTTTAATATAGTATTTTGGTAATGTTTCCTCCATCTTCTGTTCACTTTGATTTCTAGAACAATATTTTATTAGGGCGGAGTACTTATTAGGCATATTTTATAAGAACTAAAACGTCAATTTGTATAATTGAAGTAAGATTTTTACCGTTCTGCGTTTATTCAGGAAAATAGGGCCACTTCATTACTACTTTTGTTTTTTGTATTAGTTGTAGTAGTTTTTATAGAAACATTGAACATGATATTTCTGGGTTATTAAATAAGGAATGTAAAGGCTTCAAGAAAATTTATGGTTACCTTCGCGTTTCTTCTAGAGAAGTTACGCTTGTTGTCTCGTTTTTTTAAACAGAATGTATGCTTGATTAATGGTGAACTATCAATAATTGACACAGCCGCTAGATTGATCCAGTTTTTTCTAAGGTGAGGGAGTAGAAGCTTTGGAGTCTCCACTATTTTCTCCATGTTTCTTCTTAGAAGATGCTTGTTGTGTTACTTTTTTTTAGCTAAATAGATTTTTTAATGGAACTATTTTCTACTTCACTCCACGAATTCAGTACTATGGTAATAGTTGAGTTGGTCAAGGCAGATGCAATGGTTATCTCCCAAGATTTCTTAGAGACGCTTCTCCTTGACGGTATGATCTAAAGATGATGTATAAAGAAAGAGGGAAATCACACTTTCGGTTCTGCTCCGCTTTCGCTCTTTTGTCGCTATCCTCATTACCGAACATAGTCATTGAATTCTTATCAATCGTTTAAGAGAGTGAGCTATGTTTGGGAATTGTGTCGAGTCTATCGCTTACCAGGTAACCAGCAGATTCTAAATAATTCGAGGGTTTCTATTGAAACTACCAAATCTATAGCTCTCAATCCATCACTGATCGAATACACTTGTGCCATATCTTGGGGCCTAGAATGTTTATGAAAGCCGTAGGAACGTTTGGCACTTTAGTACAGAATTGCTTGAGATTTGTTGTCACCGCGGTCTCATTATTTCGTAACGATGAAAAGTGAGTGGTTTTGGGAAAGTGATAACAAGCGTAACTTCTTAAGAAAAAACGTGAAATTAGGACTGGAAGCTCCTGAAGCTGTTATACTTCATCTCAGGATAATTGTCTGGCTGCGGAGAACAGAAAACAAGTTTAGAAAAGTAAAGCTTTGAGAATGCACTATGTTTAAAAACAAGCAGTTGTGTGAGAAGGGAGTATTTATATATATATATATATATATATATATACATTAGTAATATACCAAGCAAATGCGGTTTCAAATGGTTTTTTTAAATTAATAAAGCCATAGGTAGGCAAACAATTCTTCTATATATATAGTAGAAAACCACTCTTCATTAAAAAAAAAATAGCTCACAGCCCTCATTTATAAAAATCAACCATTAGGCCAGTATGGAGTTTCTACCTACCGACACTGTCTATCTATGAGTCTTGAAACGAAATCAACTGACTTCAATAAGAATTTTAGCATATTGATTAATTTACTAGCTCTTTTCTTACTTTTGCTCGTAACAGGTCTATTTACTATCATTTGTACTCAAATCTTTATCCTTAGGGTCATTTTTCGTTACTCTATTGGTATAAATTGGTAAATACGCATATATAATATTATACATAGTTATCATGATTATTCACTTTTAGTGAGTCTATTCTTCGATTGCATTAAGTGAATCGCAATTTTTAAAGCTTATTATTTATTATAGTTTTCAGTTCATGAGTAGGTTGGATAATACACATGATTACACTCCTGGATTTCTATCAACAGGTGGTTTCGACAGTGCAGCAATGTCTTTTTTTCATGATGGGAATGACTCTTCTCTAAATACTGTTGTTACTACAACAGCTAATCCATCTACACTGGAACTACTATGTTTAAAGGTAGTTTACTAGTATTATTTTGTCATTAGATAAAGTTACTAATTCTACTATCACTTTTTTAAAGTTAAAAGAATAGGAGAAATGCAAATCAATCATATTTGTAATTCGGTATGTTATGTATAACTACGAATATATAAGATTAATGTTATATTATATTATAAAAAGATATGTGCTGTATTTTATAGAATGATTCTGAAGGTTTTGATAACCGCAGCTTGGACCAGCTTCCTCAACCTATTCAGAGTGGGGTATATTTACCCGAATCCATTTATTATAATAACACATTTAAAACTGATAGTTCTGACCAAAATACGATCTTTTCGACGAATGAGTTGTTGGATGAACGATTACTCTCTCATCACATGACGCAGGTAGTAATTTAAAAATATTCTCGCATTCATATTTATGCCAAGTTCTGTTTGGGGTATATTCAAAGGTTTTCAAAATGCAGTTAGTGCAATACTGGAGTGTTCTTACGCCATTTATGTATTTTGTTTTCTTAATTACTTACAGTTTTCATTTCTTCATTTGAAGGATATGCGGCAAGAACCTACTATGTACTCCAGCTGCACTTCACATGGTCTTCTCCCTGTTAACTCTAATCACTCTCAGTATTATGTACAGCAACATAGACATGTTGAAGTAAGGCTGACCATCATTGTTATTATATATTTGATACATGTTCGGTTTTCTTTAAGGATACTAAGTCATTTTTAGCTGAAATATTATCACTACAGGTTCCACCAACAGATAGAACTGTATTTCTCAACTCAGCATCGAATATCACGCCTCAATCTCATATATGGCATGGCATTATACCGACTTCTGTTGGACTCATTGGAGGGTCTGTCGTAAACACGCCTCTTGTTTTTCAGCTGCCAGTTTCTACCTCTTTTCCTATACTTAATTTTCCATCGATACAACACATTAAAAAAAAGACTGAAGATGGGATTACTTCCCCCATCGAATCAGCGTTGTGGAATTCTCTTACATGTGAGTTAATTCTTTTTTATTTAGAATTAATGAATATATAATCTTTCATTTATTTTCAACATTCAGTGCATTCCTATAGTCTTTAAGATTTTGGTATGTACTAATTTGCATTATAATAATTTAAAGGTACTCGTGGTTGTATTGGTAACTTCACTTTTATTGATTTTTTTCATCTCTTTATTTAAGCTAAGGAGCGTCAGAATAGTAATAATTTATCTCCGTTAAATGGCCATGGTGATGAATCAAGTGACACGAAAAAGAAACCGACCAAAAGAAAGAGGACGAAGGCTACAGATGAATATCATATAGAGGAGGATATGAATACTACAATGAAGAACGATATATTGGATGATGGGAACATCGACATTTTGCCAAAGAGGAAGTTAGTTCCTACTAGAAATCTCGTGATTTTTCTATGCGTTTTTTATAGATATAAGAAACGGAAAAAAGAAGAGTCTGAAGAAGGCAAAACCGATAGCGGTGGTGCCAGTCATGGTGAACTTATCAAAATGAAAAAAAGTCGAATGGCATATAATGTGGGTTTATATTTACTGGTAATTTTCAACCAGTTTTTCAACTTTTTCCAGAAAGGTACATTCATTATCCGCTATAGCGATATGGAAAGTCCTGAATATGCAGGTCACATATGGTTGGTTGATAATCACCAGTTGCTCCAGAAATATACACTAGATGGGGTCAAAGGCGATGGAATTAGAGAATATAGCAAAACAGAAAGGGTTAGTAGTATATATTGGGTTTTTAATTAAAATACTACTTTGACATTATAATAGATGTATTGTCTTTTTCGACTAAAGCATAATTAGTTAACATTTAAGGCAAGACTATATATATGTATGGATCCAATTCTGGGGATATATTTCCCATACTTGTATTCATACTTTTTAGCTTTTCTAAAATTAAAACAAGTACAGTTCCATTACTTGAAAATTCACCCACTATTTATTTTAAGTTTATTATTAGTGATAGTATATGAATCGATAGGTTGAAATCAGTATATCTATATTGTAGTATTCTGGTTGGCTGTGTGATGAGCCTTGCTTATATTTTCCTCTTGCAGAAGTGAAGGAATCATATGACAATATGCAAAAGGTAAGGTTTATATTATCTAGTAACAATGAATTAGCAATTTTTCGAATTTTCAGTTTTGTTGTCTACACGTAGGCTGTTCTACCAGTTATCTGTTTGAATTTAGGTTATTGTCAGTTTTTTCCCATCTCCTCAAGAAATTGAGGCAGCGAAAAAAGAACAGCTAAAACAGAAACTAGATAGCATGTGTGTTGAGAAAGAACACATAGTGGAAACGCACGGAAATAAATTTCCTATGGAATCGCACATTGAGTGAACTTTGTTCGAGATGAATAATTGTTGCGATCGTCTATACAGCAAAAGTAATTGAACATTTATTTAATAATATCCTTTTATTTTTTTTATTGAGAGGTAGAATTCCTAGTTTTTGTATCGTCATAACTAGACCAAGTAAATACGTTTCATATAATGTTTGTATAATAATACTTTAATGTAATTCTAGGAATTATTTATAATTGTAGGTGGTTTTGTAAATATTAACCTGGGTGGTCATACAGGTCTTTTAATAGCTGTTTTATCCAACAATCACTATATATATGTATATAATTGTTTTACCTCGGGTTGTTACTGTATATTTGTTCTAATTAAGAGAATTATGATGTAATTTTCTGTTAATAATGAGATAAAGTTACGCTTTTTGATAGATTTAGTATATTTTATATTATCCGCAACAATCTCCAAGTCTTTCGAATTCACTAACGGAAATAAATGGGCCAAGGAAGAAATACGCAGTAATGTGACCTGAAATGTAGGTTATCTGAATAGGGTGAAAATTTCTTGTATGAAGGGAGACATACCAACAACAAGACTAAGGACGATGGGAACGTTGTAAGTCATAGTCACCATCATTAATGAATATGCTATGAACATTTGAACGAAGTACACTGCACATGACGTCAAATGTGGGATGCATGCCAGGTTTGAAAGACAAAAGCTGGAAATTAGGTGAGTGATTGTACGATATTTGTTAATGGAAAAACTCATGCGAACTACTTACGGCAGTTCGGTTTTAACGTGGGAAGGGCTTATCCCACATGGGGAACCTGAGACAGGAGCTCTAACACGAAAAGTTTCCGTATCTTCCCCGCAACCGCATATCTTAATTAAGTATCCTGTTATAATCATTTTGCACTCGTAAAATGCCAATTATTTATAGATATAATTTTTGTGAAATACTATTACAAAACATTACCGCCTGTTTATTGACTTTCCTATCAATCTGAGATCGACAGCACCTTATAATTTCATAAAAAATAGCTATCATGGCGACTCCAATACAAGAAAGAACATAGGCTAAAATTCATAGATAATATATGTAAAAAAGAATAATATGGCAATTTATGTAAAACCGTATAAAAAAATGAACGATTAATCACACCTGTTTTGTTTTTCGGAAACCATTCAGCAAAAAGAATTGGTTCTTCTGTTCGAAAATGGAAATACATTTCCATCATAATCATCGTTAAATAATACAATTAGAATATAAACTAATTTTAAAAGTAAAACCATGGTTTTTTTCATTATTTTAATACATGTTAGATAAATCCTTCGATATCGCGTTTGATAACCGTAACAAAAGAAAGGTACAATTTATTTTAGTTCTCTCAATTACAGCATCCATCATTGGATCTGTCAGTAGATGGTCCTTCACTAGATCTATTAAATGTTCTTATCTGACGGGATCCAAACAAAAAAAAGCCGATTCCAGCTCCAGCAATTACTAAAATACACAGCCAAATTGAGAACGTCATAAATATGAGCATGAGGAGATAACTGATGGTAAGTTGGACACCAAATAATAACGTTTGTAAAAGGTGATGAGGAGCGATGAGACGTGCGACGTATCTGGGAGAATCACTTCAGAAAATATTCTCAGTGACATTTCCTATCTTTACCATTATGCATCTCACACCTCTCTATTCTACCTCTTCTTTTTAGATACAGGATTCGATACTGTGAATGTAGCGTACTTTGTAGTCTTTAACTTTTGTGGATCCAGTTTGATCTCCAGCCTCCATCGGACGTATTTAACCAGTTCCAAAGTAATGCTCATAAAAATTACTATTAAACTGGTCCAGGCCATATCTGAAAATTAGTTCTAGAAATTTTTATTTATTAGGCCTGGTACAACTTGTAATTTTGAAACTTGTAGAAATAAATGTTAGAACCAAAACAGGACTTATTTGGTCCATTTTAAATTTGTAAAACATAAACACGTGTTAAAAAGGTTAAACAAATTTTGGTATTTAACATAAGCGAACTACTGCTACATTTATATTGACTCTGACTGTGTCAATTATTAGTAGTTGACTATTAATCAAGCATACATTGTATTTTTTTCTACCCATTTTCTTTTGCTATATTCTGAAGAAATTTATGTGTTGTAATTTCGGGCTCCAAAAAAGAAATGACTTTTGTTGTTTAATTTTTTCTCAAAACTTCACTGTTCCAAAATCATAGGCCACCCAGGGTCATATATGGAGAGAGAAACTTGACTATGCAGAGAAGAACTTACGGCTGGTATAAGTTTTAGGTGTATCCAAGCGTTTTAGTCTTTTTTTCAGCACTCTGGTGTAGCTATTCAAAACTTAAATAAATTCCCTCCTTTTTGCCTATTTGTAGTGTTGACCTGGCAGTTTTT
>JAJAVP010000075.1:157890-171739 GCA_020740425.3 Heterorhabditis indica
TACTGAAAACTCAATTGTTTTGAATGTTATGAATAGATCGGTAGCATCCTCAAATTACTTTTCCTTTCAAATGTTACTATCACTGATGAATAATATTTACTAGTTTATCATTAAATTTAAGATTTTATCTTATATACCATTGGCAATAAAAAATTTGTAGATATACTGTTATCTCGTCTTATTATAGAATACTTACCCATCACGTTTTTGACAGTCCAGAATTTGAAGAGCACAGTGTCATCAATAGTAGTATGAAACCACATCCACATTTTATGATCCATTCCATTCATATTCATGTTAAGTTTGATACTTTCAGTACCTACAGTTGCCATTTCCAACCTATAAAATATAAGCTAAATATATCTGTTAATCTAAACCGCATTAAAATACAATATAAGTTTAATAACACTTTCATCAGTAACGACAAGAGTAACCCGTAGAAAAAAATATTTGTACCAGTGCTGTAGACAACTGTTTATGGATGGCACCACTATACGTTTGATAACACCATCTTATCAATATTTCACGAGAACCGTAGATTAGATGAGCTAAGAATTACAAAGAATACAACCATGTTTTTACGAAACTTCTTAAGAGAATCCAATTTCTTCTTCCACCTAATCATTAGGTACAGAATACATGACTGTTGCCCGTTTTTAGATGAGTGTTGAGATGAATGTTTATAGGCAAAAGCATATGGACCCATGTTTACAAATTTTGAGGTTAATTAATGTCTGGTAGAACATAAATATTTGCCACTGTCAGCCACAGTACAAAATAATATGACTTTTCCAAACCATCGCCTATTATTTCCAACTATTATAAAACTTTACAGATAGGTAAAATATTTGGAATTGCAAGGCGTAGATGCTGAACCCATTCATTTTTACGGAAGTTCATTAAATAATTATATTTATTTCATCATAATAGTTTCGGCATAACTATTTCTTCTTTTTGTTTTTTTTGCCTACTGTGCTAGTAGGTATAGCTATATATCCCGGTTGACGTGTCTTCAATTTTGGAATCATCAGTGCTGCACTCTTATATATTGATGCTCCTAAAATATAGTACCATAGTAAGTCATAATAAACATGGTATTAAATGTTAATGTAGTTTCAACAAAAAATAAACGATTAAATCCTACTTGTTGGATAATCGACGTATTTTATAGAACCATCATCATTCTTTAATTGCACCCGAACCCTACCTTGCGATTCGGGTTCACGGTCGTTATCTCTTGGGTACATTTTTCCACGCTAAAGTAATTAGTATGATTTTAAATTTTGATCTCAACTCAAATCCTTACTTAGAATAACGTTGAAAGATGTAACATCGCGCTACAATTATGCCAAGTATATCTCAAAAAATTAATTTGTGAAAATCAATTCAAAGTTACACCTAACACTATGAGTTAGTTAACAAACAGCAAGTTTATAGCAAATCAGAACCTCTAGAATGGGGTTCAGTCCAGAAGCAGTCAGTACATCATGAATCTCCACAGCAGTTGGATTTTCTACAGCCTGAATCTTTACGTTAAGTTTGATAAGTTCCAGAAATACCACTTCCAATAACCGAAAAAAGTGTAAGACTAATCTGAAAACTGAACAAAATGTGAGAAAAATAAAATAACTCGGAAGTAAAAAGGCATACCATTCCTTTTGGGATTTTACGTCCTTGTTGTAGGGTTTTCTTGCTATCAATAAAAGCTGGGTAAATTACCATCCACCTCGTCTCATCTGAGAAGGGTTTACTTTTCGCCGCAACAGCCATTCTAAGAAATTCATTTTAAAATATAGTAAATAAAATTAAAGCAGTTCAGTAAACGACGTTTAAAAAATCTTACAAAATCGAAAAGTACGGCGATAATACCTATACTATTACATATTATTTCAACGTAGTTTAAAGCAATATTCACAACGTTGTCGAAGCCACCAAATGTACATAACTGGATTGATGGGATACTGTACTTTTAGAGCACACATAGTTTTTCTTAATCATAGTTTAGTGTATGGCTATCCTTCCTCTCATAAAACAATGTTTTTTTTTAATTTAAAAATTTTTGTATTACTAATTTTGCATTTTAACATATAAAATAGTTTTATATATGTTTATAATAATAAGCTGTTCCTCACATATCTTATCGAACTAAAATAATTCCTGTTCAAATGTGTGTGCAGCCAAATTAGTTAATAAAATAACATCTGCAATATGTATTTATATTTTATTTATATTTTTACAATGCACTTCGCTATATAATAAATGTTTTAATAAGTACTACGAAATTCATTTATTATGGTTAACTCATTCTATCCGTTGAAAATAATGTAAGTGTACCTGTAAAAGCAGCAACATTTCTGTATTATATTTGAAATGTGAAGAGCATTTGATTAGTCATGCATAAAAAATGAAGCCTATAAAAGGATAGTATTTAAATTCAACTAGAAAGACAAGTTGTTCCATACCGAAACATTAAATATATAGGTACTATTACACCTTTGATTATGGACAAATGGTTAACTTATAGGAGTATAATCTAAAAATACATATATTATGTTGTGCCATTCTTCTATTTCGCTCTTCATTTCAATTCTATTCCGATCTCAAATATGGGCCTTGCTCTGTTTGGCTAAGGAGTATTGACAGGTGCCTCCTAGTCCCAATCCCTCACAATATCTCTTATTGACTCTGTTATACCTCTACATTGCATGCACATATTAATGGTTTATGTTTGGATCTCAAATATTGTTTTGCTATGGCTTGGCATTAATTCATGATTTATTGCAAATTAAATGTAGAACTCAGTATAATTAGAAAAGTTCCATAAAGGAGATGAAACTTATTATTATTCCATCCATTTTTGTTTTGCATAATTTCGAGATACACCTTTTGTAATCAGGTTGGAGATATATCTGCATGGGAAAAATACCTGCATGTTTTTATTTTTAATTAATTTAAAATATTGATAGTTTTCTTTTTTTTTACAGTGCAATTAATGTCTTTCATAAAATAACCTAGCAATGACAAGGTCACAAATATGAGTGGTTGCATTCGCAGTACACCAATCCCATATATTTTTTATACGAATACTATTTTCTTCATTCAGTGTTAAAGTAACTATATAAATGTGCCTATTATAGGAGATAAATTTTCCTCAATATGACAAAATAATTAACCAAGAATTCTGAAGGAACAATTATATAAATAAATACGTGACTAGACATATCAATGTTTTTCTTGTTTAAGTTTCTATCAACTTAAATTAAAACAGATACCTATTGAATACTCGCAACTTGTACGTTTAACTCAGGAGAAGTCCTGTAATGGATGTGCCAGGTTAAATCAATATTTCCAACAGCTGACCAGTGTATATTAGAAAATGCTCTTCAATTATAATTGCATCTATTTCTTTATATTCGAGTAATTTTGGAATTTATTTTTGGTATTATGATTGATATCACTAAACTTCTTTGTTTATTTCTAATTTGTCCACTCATAAATATGCCAATAAATTCCACTTAGAGATTCATTATCACATTTTTTTCTGTTAGCTACTATCACTTCATTAAGTTAATTTCAAATGGTGCATTATTAATCACTTCACTTTGTCTATATTTCCTCTGAATAACATCGTGACTGAACATCTTGAAATTGTGTCTTCCATGATGTTACACACTTTTATAGCTTGCTTTTGATATTTTTAATTTTTATCACTGGATATTTATTATCTTGGGTTATCTTGTCTATCAATCATTTTAAAGTCTTCCCAGTTCCTGTGCGGTTCCACTTGGTTGGCTATTTAAATGCTTATCCACTAGAAGTTTATTAACATATATTAGTTACTAGATTTGAAATGGTTTTATGTTTCAGTCACTGATTGTTAGCATTTGTGGTTGTAGATAATGTCTTCCGACCGTGATTTCGGTCGCATTGTATGGGCGCCAGATGCTCAAGAAGGATATGTTATTGGAACATTATGTGATATTGGCAGCGAATCTCTTACAGTCAAAAGAAGTGATGACGGCTCTTTGGTTTGCTTAATATCTGTTGTTTCTTGTTATATTTCTTCATTTCACAAGTTAAGAAGTAATAGTGTAAAAAGATGGGGAATTAAGAGTTGTTATAATTAAAAGCCTGCAGATTAAAGCCGGATATGATGAAATATTTCCTGCAGAGAATCAAACAAAGACAGTTGACGATAACTGTAAGTCTCGTATTCTTTGTACTTTTAGAAATAATTCCCTCAATATCGATTTAGAATTACTTATATTTCTGTAGGTGCTCTTATGTATCTCAATGAAGGAGCTCTTCTTAACAATTGTAAACTGCGATACTTGGAGAAACAAATTTACGTTAGTACCCACAGTTAGGATTTCATCTATAAGATCATACATTTTCTAATATTACTATTAATTCCAGTCATACGTGGCAAATATTTTAATATCAATTAACCCTTACGAAGAGATAGAGGAACTATATTCAACGGAAACAATTAGGAAGTATAAAGGAAAATCTCTGGGACAAATGCCTCCACACATCTATGCACTAGGTTTGAAAAATAATTAGATGGAAAAGAGGGCAAGTAAAGCATTAATGCGATCGGAAAAAAAGATACCTGTTTTATAGCTGACAAGGCTTATCGAGAGATGAGGCGAAGCAAAGAATCTCAATCAATAATTGTATCTGGAGAATCCGGTGCAGGGAAAACAGAGTCACAAAAAGCAATTCTTAAGTATAATATCGTTTATAATTACCTTTTTTTTGTTTCTAATTGTTATTTTTAGCTTCTTAATACTAACAAAGACTGAAAATTTTAGATATCTATGTGTTAACTGGGGCACGTCAGCTGGACATATACAACAAAGAATCCTTGAAGGTTAGTGGAAGCAGAATGATAATAGAAACAGATTATTTTACGCGGCATAATTTTCTTTCAGCCAACCCTATCTTGGAGGCATTTGGTAATGCAAAAACTTTACGCAACAACAATTCGAGTCGATTCGGAAAATTTGTTGAAATTCATTTAGGGTATAATGTGAGAATCAAAAGATAATCCTGAGAAAACATGAAGCATTTCTGCGAGTCAAATTCAAATCATATTTCAACAACATATTTGCTAAGAAATTCTTAAGATTTAGTATATAGTGACTATTCATATAAAATCCTAGTATGATCTAATGATTTATTAGAACGAAGTGGCAGGAGGTTTTGTTTCCCATTATCTATTGGAGAGGTCTCGTTTGTGTAAACAAACTGAAGGTGAAAGGAACTACCATATATTCTATCAGCTCATTGCTGGAGCAGATGCCATTTTATATAAAAAGCTTCAGTTAGCTCCTCCGGACCAGTTCAGCGTAAGTACTTGTTCCAGTTTTCAGTATCCAGATTTTCTTACTGTTTAATTATTTTCAGTATCTTCGTAACGGTAATACGTGTTTTTTCGCCTATCCTAATTCTTCTTCTTCAATTGCGCCAGACAGATTTAGCAAAGAGGTGAAGCATAATCACGTTTATTTTAGATTTATGGGTTAATAATGAGTTGTTCAGTCTTATCAATCCGGTGTGCTCTATGATCCTATGGTGGACGATCACGCAGATTTTATTCGCCTAAAACGAGCACTTAGTGGTGCAGGAATTTCTTCAGAGAATATTGATGATATTTGGAGGACTGTTGCAGTTTTACTGCACTTGGGCAACATTAAATTCATCGAAAATATTGCAGATAGCAAGGGTTGGACATTAAATAAATATATTGAAAATTTGAGGTATATCGGTGCATAAATTACTTTCTAGGAGGATGCCAAGTAGACCCAAGCTCAGATCAATCTTTACATATAGCAGCTGATCTATTAGGGATAGAAATAGCCGAACTACGAATTGGTTTTATATCTCGTGTAATGCAAGCAACAAAAGGAGGAATCAAGGGGACACTTATAAGGTTGGAAAAAGGAAGTAGAAAGCACTAAAATATTACATTCTTTTTCTAGAGTTCCTCTTAAACCGCACGAGGCATCTGCTAATCGTGATGCACTTGCGAAAGCCATTTATAGCCGTCTTTTTGATTGGTTGGTCGCTAGAATTAACCGTAGTATTCCATCTGAAAAAAGTATTCATTATATTGGAGTTCTTGATATAGCTGGATTCGGTAGGTTTAAAACATTTAAAAATTTTCTTATTCTATAACATGGTTCTTTAATAGACTTTACTTTTAGAGTTCTTCACAGTTAATTCATTTGAGCAGTTTTGCATCAATTACTGTAATGAGAAGCTACAGAATTTCTTCAATGAACGCATTCTGAAAGAAGAACAAGAGTTGTATGCTGCCGAAGGTTTAAATGTACCAAAAATAGAATATTCTGATAATTATGATTGCATCGGTATGTGACTAACTTGTTTTTAGTACATATCTGAGAATACTAAATTTACTAAGTGCAAACATCTTCTGAAATATACTCATTTCAAATTTCTCCAGAACTCTTCGAGAGGCATCCGTTGGGTCTTTTAAATCTACTGGATGAAGAAGCTCGCCTGCCGCGACCAAGTCCACAACATTACGCACTAAATGTTCATGAGTCCAACAAGGGACATTTTAGACTTGAGGTCTGTTTTTTTTCTACGCTCATTTCCATATTATACTCATTTTCCTTCTTATAGACACCCCGAAAGTCGCGCCTCCGAATCCATCGAGAAATGCGAGATGAAGAAGGTATCCTCATTAGACATTATGCGGGTACAGTATGCTATCATACTCAGCAGTTTTTGGACAAGAATAATGATCAGCTGCATAGTTCTCTTGAGGTTCTCATTGAACAGAGCAGGTGAAATGGATATTACTAGAAATATTTTTGATAATAAATATATCTATTTTCAGCCTAAAAATGATGCATTTAATTGTAAATATTTTTCCCCAATTTAATTCAGCGTCGTCTTTATACGTAATTTATTCGAGCCTCACATCCCCACAATACAAGGACGAAAATCTGGTAGCCGATTACAAGCTGCAAGCGTGGGGAGCAAGTTCCGCAGTCAACTAACCTTGCTTCTTGAAAAGCTGAAAAATACGGTAAATAATATTACTAAACAATAAAGTACCACATTGAAAAAATAGTTAATTGTATTTAGGGAACACATTTTGTCCGTTGTATCAAACCTAATTCTGAAATGACTTCTGGAGTATTCGATGGATCATCTATTCTTAATCAACTTAAGTGTGCTGGTATGACTAGTGTGCTGAAATTAATGCAAAAGGGTTTTCCTTGTAGGTTGGTTGGTCTAAAATACTCCCACTTTTAATGAAGCATATACTTTGATACCCTAGTCTTAAGAGTTATTTTTTCATTTTCTTGTGCACAGAACAACATTTTCTGAACTTTATTTGATGTATCGACAACTTCTTCCGTGTGATTTAGCACGTCTTGATTCACGTCTTTTTTGCAAGGTAATAAGGTAAATAAATTGAAGTGTTATGGATAAAACACATTTTTTTCTTTCAGTGTCTTTTCCATGCTCTAGGGCTCAATAATCATGACTACAAATTTGGTCTTAATAAAGTCTTTTTTCGTCCTGGAAAATTCGCTGAATTTGATCAGGTAAATGTTTTGAGAATTTATCAATAGAATTAGCTAAATATTTATTGTTTAAGTTGCTTCGTCAAGATCCAGAAAACATGAAGGAGTTGATTAACAAGGTGAAAATATGGCTCTACAAGGCCAGGTGGCGCAAAGCACAGTATGGCACTTGGAGTGTTATTAAATGTTCGTTTAGATCACTTTTTGTTTAGTTGTTATTTTTCATGAATATTGGTTAATTCTACTTATTAATTAACGAAAATTTGTATTTTCGGCGAGTTCGTTTCTTGAGATGGTATTATTTTCCAGTTTTTCATATAATTTCGAAATGAATTTACATAATTTATAGTGAGAAACAAGATAATCTATCGAAGCAAAATGATAATCAAGATACAGAGTATGATTAGAGGTTTCACTACTAGGAAGCATTTTAGGCCAAGGTAGTTCTTTTTATAAATTTTTCTTAATGCGTCTTATTTGTATTCACTTCCTGCTTATAGAACTCGCCTAAAATTACCCACGTATTGTGTTTCGCCGAATCTAATCGCGATGCATATTTTGACATCTTCCGATTGTTTTCTACCCATCTTCTGCGTCTCTTCCTGTTTCTTTCTGTACCTCTCGGCCCGTCTCACCCAACAAAGCAATTTTAAAAAATCTAATCTAAGAAACACTTCTGTCTAACTTTCTTTTCATTTTCTAAAATCTCATGTGGCCTTATAATGATTCGTTGAGTACAAATGAATCTAATGGGGAATTTTAATTTATTTGCAATAGTTGGGTTGTAATAATTACTGAGTCATTGTTCGTCAGCTGCTGTTCTTCTACCATCCCAATTCAGAATTGTTCTCTACCGCCAGTCATTATCGCTCTTAAACCGTTCACGTGAAATGATGGACGTGGTGGATCGACTACAGTTGTCCAGTCGTGAGAAATGGGCGGAGCATGTAAAGATGACTACCATGAGCCTTGAAAGCCTGATTTCCGATGTAAAGGTGAAGAGTGGTAGAGGCATTTACTGTGATCTCATTTTTAAAGGCTGTTATCTTCACTGTTGTTGTTTAACCTCTCCATATTTCATTTCTACCCCTCATTTATAGCATAAATAAATTTTGAACAAAAGTAATTGCTAAGTACTATTCTTCACTATAAGCATTAAAGGCCTACGGCTATAAATACCCAACATTACAGGCCAGTGATTTCGAAATAAGCCAAGCAAGGCAGTGCTACGAAGAGTGTGTACAGAGGGTCGACAACATCATCAAAGAGTTAAAGTAATTAACAACTTTGAATGTGTTAAGTTCCAGACATAGTTTTGCAATATCAGAGAACAGCTCGCAAGTGACGAGCGACAGAAGCTTGTGGAGTTAGAGCAGGAAAGGAGGAGGGAAGAAGAACAACAGGCGAATGAGCGTGCAGAAAAGGAGAGACAGGAAAGGAATAAGTTAATGTGAGTTTTTGTTCTCAAAGTGTATAAGATTCTTTCTGTTTATTTATTATTGAAAACAGATTGCGCCTCTGAATTAGAAATAGACGAAATGTTTTTAGAAAATTGAGGAAATCTGTGTAGGTAGGCACACATTTTGAGTCCAAAAAATGCAACCTCTGTTCCGTATTCATGCGCTTTATTCTCGGCGTGCAAATGCCAAGCCCGTTAGGTTTGGTGTTTTTGGGATTCATTCATCGATCTTCCGCCAGCACCGGCTTAGAAATGTCTTTATTGGATCAAATATATTCTATCAGGTCGGATGAAAGTTCTGGAATGAGTGAATATATATATATATAATATGTAGACTAAAAAAACTTGCATGTATCATTATTTGTGCTTTTTTTCCTGCTCACGGCAAAACTAACTTGTTTTCAATTGACTTGCGTTTAGGCGCAAACAAATCGAGGAAAAGCGTGAAGAAGCTAAAAGAAGATTTGAACGAGAGAAATTTGACGAAGAGGAAAAAGCTAGAATAGAACAGGAAAAGAACGAGAAGAGGTATGTGGATTAATATTTTACATCCTCAGTACTTAAAATTTTGACATAGTTTTTGTAAGCTTAAAATTCTGAATACAAATGGAAATAAAAATATCCATACTATGGAAGCGATGTATTAAATTTTTACCTTACATCTGTTCTCATAGGAAAAGGAAATAAAGCAACTTATTTCTTATAATTTCTTTAGTTTTCTAATAAAAACCAACAAATATTTTCTTGATTAAGAACACAAAGTGTTATTATTATCTCACTATACTAACAAAAGGTTTCTATTATCGTTACTGTAGTTTGTACAGCTAAAAAATATTTCCTATAAATAATTTTCTCTAAATTATCACGAAATAATATTAGGTGCCAAACGTCACTAGAATATCTCACGTTTGTACGATTATCATAGAACATATAAAATGAATTTTTTTAAATCTGAAAGGTCAATATAATTATCCTAAAACTTGTTTGTATTAGGTAGCAAATTCATTTGCCTTAGTGATTTACAAATTTTGTGTTAGAAATATCTAATATTTTGTAATTAATCATGTGTTTCTGCGATTTTTTATATTCAGATTAATTCTGATTGAGTGCGAACGGCTGGATGCAGCAGTAGCATTACGAATTGCTAAAGAGGAGGGAGGACCAATAGTTGACACTCCTACTACTAGCACGTAAATTTTCCATTATAACGCTCGTTGAACATTTTTATTTACTATGAGCTAATATTTTTAGATCTTCTGGTTCTTCTATAGATGCTATTAAACACAAAAAGGGATTGGATCTTTCTGGATGGAAATATGCTGATCTCCGAGATGCTATTAACACTAGTACTGGTGAGACTATTAATCTGTTTTATTACTTACTAAGTACTGGTTGAGTAGGAAAATTCACTGCGTGAAACAATGTATATCCTTCATATTTAGATAAGATTTCTAGATATGGACTTGTTACTGGCTTGTAAAGAGGAGTTTCATCGAAGATTGCGTATTTATAATGAGTGGAAAACGCGCAACCAAAGTGCTCGCGAAGTCCCCACTCCACGGGCGCCGCTTGCAATGTACAGCCAAACTAGTGGTGAGTAACCTAATATTTCATAGATTAGTTACTTATCGATAATATTTATAGTTAACCGAACAATCGCATTACAAGTGAACCCTGCTTTGATCCTCCAGCGTTACTTTAAGGTGCCGTTTTCACGTCCTGCTGACGTGTATAAAAATCCAAATGGTGAGGAAAATTTGAATAAACCTGTTTAAAGGATGGGTGATTTTATTTTAAGTTAAAAAGTTTAAGGACTTCCTATTGAGTCTACTATCGCCCAAAATGGACTGTGGTATGCTCATTTTAATGGGCAGTGGATTGCAAGGCAGATTGAACTACATCCCAACAAAAGTCCAGTTCTTTTAATGGCTGGTTAGTTATTTTGAATTATTTTATATTATTCCCATTTTTGAATGAGTTTTGTTCTACTTTTGTAAAATTTTACGCTCAGGAAAAGATGACTTACAAATGTGTGAGATACCATTGGATCAGACTGGTTTAACTCGAAAAAAAGGAGCTGAGATCCTTGATCACGAGTTTGAGACCGTGTGGCTTCACTTAGGGGGACGGCCAATGGCAAAGTGGACGCCTTAAACCACTACAAGAACTATTACATGGAAATATATTAACGATATTTTTGTCAAGTATTGTCTGTCCTGTCTATAATTCTTATAAAAACATTGAAATATAGCCTACTGCGGCTACATTCTAACTATCATGTAAAGGTGGTACTTTTATGAAGATGCTGTCAATATTCTTTAAAAATAAAGTTCAGTGGGCGTCGCATTATTAATGTGAGGAGCAAAAATTTCTTTTAGGATTTATTTTGTAATTTAGTAACTAAAGGTATGGAAATATATTTGTTTTATTTGCATTATGGCTCAAATAAAACAGTAAAGGAGCGTAGACACTTATGTCATAAATATATATTGAACATATATTCATGAAGTAAGAGTAGTCGGCTTGTGTGGGATACTGCAATGAACAAGTGCTTCCTTAGCCTAGAGCAACAATGGAATTGTTATAAAAGCTATTTTAATGATGAAGAAAAGTTGTGTAGTGGAATAAAACTACACTTTAGCATAGAATACAACATCTTAAATATAGAATCAAATCATGCAAATTGATAAATATAGAAAACACTAAATAAAGTGTCAAAAGCAAGATGTGTCTAAGAGCATATAACTTTGCCAACAAGCTGAAACCACGAAAACCATCTACTTTAAAGTACATTTTTTTCCGGCATCTTTATTTTATTTTACTTTTTGTAGAAATTATCTTTAATTTGCTTTCCGCTATATATATTTATTAGTTTATTATTTTTATTGATCTTTTAAAATTGATCCTCTTTTTTTCACTTTTTTTTCGCTGTTTGGATGCTTTCCTTTCCGCCCCCTTTCTTTCATCCTCAGCTGAAAGGCTTCGATCTGTTATGAGTGTAATAGTTGCAGCTGGTCACTCTAGGCCACGTAGTAGAAGAAGAAATGATGTTTTTTCTTCAAATTTAAATGAATTTTTGTGACTTCTTCTAGTATGTGCTAATTCTTTAGTAAACAGCATATAATATTTTCGAGAAATTGTGTCCCACCTTTTATTTTGAATTCTACTACATTTTTAAGATATATATTTCCTATTTTCAATATAGAGATTTAAATAGTGTGGAGAGTTACTGAAGTAGATGTGTTGGTTGGTGTTTTCTATTGCTAGTCAGGTGGTAGTCGGTCATTTTGCGCCTGCTTGTAGTCCAATTGTAATCACTACTCAGACGACTTGCTATACCAACAAGCACTTATTGATAAGTAGTACTTCATAACTTATAAATTTTGAAATGCGTACTTACTACAGTTATGGTACTAGAAAACAGAACAATTGAAAACCGTTCATTCACATTCCTGAATAAGGATATTTTTGTCTCAAATAAGAAGGACGCTGTAAGGTTTTTCTTTCAATATATTATCTATATTAAATGGAATATATTTACAGATAATGGCCTTGTTTGAGCAAACTTATTGTATTGACTACAACGGATGGGTTAGCGTAAGTACTCAATGATATATAATCAAGTTGTACATGTTATAATTACTTCGATTGTGATAATATTCTAGGGCTCCTCCAAATTACCTCCTCCGAAACTAGTTGACTTTGCTTCACAGACGATACCCGAACTCATCTACTCCAAAGCATCAAATGATCGTGTTGCAGTTGTGTTTGATGCAGAAAAGCTCTCTTTTACATTTCAAAAAGTAGTGACGGAGGTGAGAAAATATCTTTGAAAATCCTAAATATGACTCAATTTTAATAATTCTAGATGGAAAATCTTGCTGCCGGTTTATTATCTATAGGACTGAATTCAGGCGATGCACTTCTTATATGTGGTTGTAATCACTCACAGGTTAAATATTTAAATAAAAATAAAAATAAATGTAAAGCCAGTGTCCAAATTCTAAATAGATATTTGCAAGTTATTTTTCTAGGTAGAATTCACTCGCAAGTAGGAATGGAAACCTGTTATTTCCCTTATAGCCTCATATATTTATAGAAACAATCTTTTGTGGCGAAATCTATAAGGATCTGTTTGTTCCAGGTGCTAATCTGTGCTCTTGCAGCAGCACGTGCTGGACTGGTCTTTTCGTTGGCTAATCCTAATTTTGCTAGTGCTGATATGCTTTTAAGAGCACTAAAGATGGTTAGAGTATTTAAACAGTTAGCTTACGTAATGTTGATTATAACAGTGCACTGTGCCACAAGTTTTTATCCATATTTTAAAAATACAAATTGAAATTTTCATGTTATACCTCTATGAATAAACAATGAGCAACAAATTATACAGGGAGAGTTTAAAGCAGTGATATGCTTTCACTCAAATATATGTGCAGATTATTTGAATTCCCTCCTGCTTGATCTTTGCCCGGAGCTGATGCAATGCCATAGGGGTAAGAGGTATAGCAGATATTAGTAAAGCAAGTGATCATTGCAACATTTTTCAGGTGCTCTAAAAAGCACAATTCTACCCAAGTTAACGCACGTTATTCTAGCTGAAGAGGAACACAAACACGCGTAAGTGTCTGTTATTCGTCCTATACAGCAATATATGAATTATGTTGTTTATTTTTTATAGCCATTTTGTTCTTGTTAATAATAATAAATTTGCTACCACAGAGTGTTCAAAACAACCTACTTTTAAACTTTAATAACTTTCTTCATAGTCAATAAAAATAGTTTCTTAAAAGCGCTCTTGAAAACTTGAAAATAAAGCATTTCGATC
>JAJAVP010000075.1:184074-194913 GCA_020740425.3 Heterorhabditis indica
ACAGAACTAATACTGAAAGCTTCTATTGGTTATAACGCCTAACCTCTAAAAAAACTGAATCAATTTGAGAACATATAACGAGATAAAAACAAATAGATTTTTATTTCTGGATGTAGTACAGAAATGTAATAAAACTGACCAGTAAGCGTTTCATATTCTTCAGGATATACGCATACAAGCTGATTTCTGTCGTAAAGTTTTGCCCATTCGTACCATTCGATGTGGTTTACTCTTTGTCTAATTCTGCAGCCAACGGAAGCAGGAGGGCACTGTTCGGATACCAGGCCATATCCTGAAAATAACTTAGTGAGAAATAAATTCTTATCGATTAATTAGTTCATAATCTATAAACTATAGTTGAACATACCCAATAAGCAAAGATGTGTTGGGAATTATCGTTCATTAAGAATTCGCTTAGAAAGAGAATTTACTATTTAAATATTTGCCCAAAACAATAAATTTGGGATTTATTGCGATTTGCTCCACACAATATGTCGGCTTTTGAGTACAATTGAGGCTGAATAGATGGCTAGGATGTAGATGAGATAACAGCATTCAAAGGAAAGAAGAATTTAAAATAGGAAAGGCACATTGCTTTTATTTCATTTTAATTTGTTGCATAAATCTATTTAAACAATAAGCAAACAATTTGCTCAGGGTTTTGTAAAATTGTACGGGATGTACAAGGATGATCTCAATAAAAATTAGTGTCTAACTATGACACTTATTTCGCATTTCACAATCTTCTAAACAACTAAAATTACAAATATTAGGTCGAATCGTATTACTAACTGCTCTATGGTTTTAAGAATCACTCTCTTCTATCTTTTCCATATCTCTTGTTTATGATGCCTATTCCCATAGGTTTAGATTTAAATAACCCGTGAATTGAAAAATATAATATTCCTTAAAAAAATTGCAGATATTATGCAAAATGCATAGCAACAAGATAAAATCAATTCTACAGAATATATTCCATTATATATTTAAGTTTTTTTGTCTCTAGGATAAATAACTATGGGGAGTAATTACCAATAAATAAGCATTTACTCTTGTTTCTAAAACCTTAAGTCTAAGATGATTTTTTTACATAAAAGTAAAATAGTCGGTTTTTAAGTTTGTCAGCATATTTTCACAAGATTTGCTAACTAGTACAGACATTATCCAATGTTTATTCGGGAAAAGGCGACCTAGCAAATGGGATATAATAGGAATTTAGGAAATAAATATCTAGCCGTTAAAGCTGATCCTATGATTTTCTATTAATTAATCTGGGAAACAGTCATATCATTAATATTAATAAAAATATCAAGTGAAAAAATTGTGGGATTAATAGTCTATACATTAATGCCGTTACAACAACATAAAATATTAGGTTTATTAAGTGTAACACTCTCACCTGGTCTCATTACGAGGCAACTGATTGAATAAACAGATCCTCCCATTGAAAGAAAGGTAAAAATAGAGATGCAAAGTATTTTTAGCATATTTAATATGAAACTAATAGGATCTCAAAATATAACTAATATCATTAGCTGATAAATCATATTAGTTAAATTTAGAACCATTGCTTTTAGTAAAGATTTTTAGTGGGTGTGGTCTATGCTTGGCCGAAGAACCGCTTTAAATGGGCTTAGCAGTGGTTAGACTCCTTGTCAAATGATGACATTAGCACCGAATGCTGAGTTCTGATCGAAAAGATGTCAGTATATATAATATTAAAGAACGAAAGCTATAAAGTATAATTATCCATAATAATGGTAACTATTTGCTTGATACATGAAACACCTATATAATTACCAACATAATAGAACAAAAACAAATACTCCTTTCAGTGTTTAATATTTATATAGATTTAAATATTTCTTCATGTATGCCTACTAAATGAACGCATTAATTGATTATGACATGTTTAACTGTATGGGAACTATGTTCAGTAAACAAAAACGCACCAGGGCAATGGAATAACTAGTAATAGATGAAAGGAGGGATTGTCGAACTGAGTAGAAATTGTAAGAAAATTAAAGGAAATTAAATGTTAAAATGTCTCTAGAAAATACAATGTAGTCATAAAGTATTTTTGGTCATCACACTGATTTACAAATTTGAGATCTATTCTTGGAAAGATGTTTGCTGTCATTATTTCTCAGTACTTCTCATTTGCAATTGCTCATAGTTAGTAAACCATGTTGTCGAAATATGTGCTTATAACAATAAAAGAAAAAGAAATTACTTAATTAGTACTCAATAAAATTATTACTACTTTTAAGAAGCCGAAAAATTAGTATCCTTTTATTTGTAATGACATTTGTTTTCGGTTTCCTTCTCTTTTTTATTTTTTTACAGAAGATTGAAAACCTTTGATGGTCTTAAATTGGCTGTTAGCAGTATAAATTCAATAAACGATCAAAGATTCTCACCGGAATTAGGTCCAAAGAGCGGAAGGACCAATCGATGAAGTCGATGCCACTGTTATTCACTCAAGCCTTAGTATTCCAACTGGTGTGAATGATGACACCATTCTGTTAGAAAATGAAGATAGCACCCGTAAAACATGGTATTAGATGATGTTATAATATATAGTGGTAGTCTTCATATTAGTAAAACAAATAATAGGTCAACTAGTCCAATAGCACTAAGCTTAAACTAAACGCATATCACTTGATTCTTTCCGGTCTATTTCATTCAATCAAGACACCAAATATTCCACTTGTCGGATTTGGTCGTTAACAATATAAAGTCATGAAATAGAGGCATGGAGGTCAATCGCCGTGTATGGTCGAAGATAAATAGGCTTAGGAAATACCTGGCAGACATCAAAACATCGGCCGCAAATGCGCGATAATGTTAGTGTGCTACGTTATAGAGGTGAGAAAACAACTGACAGGAAAAATAAAATAATTGGAAAGAAAAGTTTTGTAGGCATGGAAGCCCATTCCCAACAGCATAAATAAGTAAAATATTTGTTTCCAAGTTGTGATCTTTCCAAACATCAACACTAAATATCACCAGCCCTTAGCAGACCCTACTTTGATGAATTTTAACAGTCTATGACAGGAAAAAGGAACAACAAAGCAGTAAAATATGGACTATATAATAATTACTAAGCAGTATGCTTTGCGTTTCTTGTGGTCAACTTATATTGTAATAATAATCCCCTGAATCTGATGTATTCTTTTCCATCAAGAAGTCGACTTTGCAGAAAACCAAGAAAACCGTTAGAACAAAATGCAATTTGATGTTGAATTCTACTCCGTAATTAGAATACAAAATAAATAATTAAGAAGCGAGTTATAATCGATAATTCATTAAGTGCATTAAGTCTAATCGATGCATTTTGTTATCAATAATCATAGGCGCCACTGTATATAGAAATTAGAAAAATAGGTGTCTTTAAAACCTAGCCAACTGTTTACCTATATTGTCATAACCTTACACGTAGGGTTATGAGAAGTGGTTTACTCGTTTATCATATTACTGAAACTACACTTGTTTTAAAATTTATTGAACCAAAAGAAATTCATCTTATTAATAATAATTAATGCCAAGTGTAATGTGAATTGGTATAACGTAAGTACAGTGGCTTTATAATAGTTTTTCTTTAAAATAGTTTTATGCATGAATTATAACCCATAAAAGAGTTTTTTTTTTAAATTTTCTAATCATGCAGGGTTTGCATCAGTAATCTGTTTTCATTTTTTTAAATTGTTTCTTTGGTAGCATATTGATGAAAGACCCTTGATTGTAAAATAGAAGTTAAAACTAATATTTTATCAATCTATTTGGAAACTAGACGACATGTATTCTAAAAATACTGATCCGGTTCACAACAAGAAGAACAGTAAACAATTGGTTGTTTGCTAGTCGAAACCCGCTGCCCACTATCCTACCTTTGCACTTCCAGTTCACTTTCTACTTTCTCTAATTAATAGTTACATGTCAAATATTTATTTTTGAAATTTTGTGATAAAATTTACACTGTTGCTTAGAAAATCTATTTTGTAATGTAATCAATGTGAGCTAATGCACTTGTTTATGGTTTGTTTTAAGAACTTGCAGTAAATAACCATAAGAAAGAATAAAAGTAAGCCATATGTATATCTTTACTATGTGGACTAAATTAATCGTAATTAATGCCAAGTGATGGGTAAGGTGAATTATACCACTGATTACGTTCACTATTTTACCAAGCAATACTTAAATAATATCTTTTAGACAGTATAATTTGTTAATTATCTAGTATATCTAATTGCAAGTCGTATACATTTAGATATCTGTATTGACATAACGAACCTTCACCTTATCTATAAGATAATTCTAAGTGGATAAAGCCACGAATTCTTATTGTATTTTTGATTATGTAAAAATATAATGATTGATAAATAAGAACGGACAAAAAATTGTTGTTTGAGATCTAGTCGTAACTTTATCCATGGTCATCCTGTGAATAAAGTATGTTTTTTTAGAATACAATTGTAAAATTTTAACTGAAAAATATACGCTCTATTGATATTTGTAGGATCTCATAAGGGCAACTACGGAATTACTGGGGGGTCATTAATATATTTATAACTTAGCAATTTAAGAGTGACACTGTTATTACACATATGGTATTACTTATTTCCTTATTTTTCAAAGTTAAGTGTCAATGGATTGGTTTTCCATCTCTTTCTCAAGTGCACATTATTATTATGACTTGTATTATTTAGCTTATTTAAGTAATTCTAAAACACTTGAATAAGTATGTCAATTTATCCGATATTTATTTATTTTTCAATATTCCTTGTGAATTATCTAGAGGATATGTTAGTTTGAGCGTACTTTCTCTGAGATAGCCAATGTCTTGAATCTATTGGCATTTTCGTCATTCAGGATGGGCTCGTGCCTTTGCAAAGAGAAGGCTCGTCAGCGACTTCGTAGAAGTCGTGAAACTGGTATAACGTAAGTATGGTTACTTTATAATAGTTTTTCTTTAAAATAATTTTAATGTATTTGAACATTTTTGGAGAATATATTTTCAGCATGTTATAAATCGCGATCTCTTGAAACTAATTTAGTTAATCTTAGAGCAACTAGTTTATATAAACTTCAAGAGTAGAATTGTAAAAGTTCTGTAGTTGTTTAAATGAATATTTCATTTCATTTCATTTCATGGTTCTAATCTAATAGACTTTATAAAATGTTCAGTCACTTCTTTATTCACACATCAAGCTTATTTAGTGATGGCCACCTGACGAGGTGTGGAGGCGTAACGGTTGGCTTAAACGGATTTGGATCACAAGCAATGGAAAATAATGGTTATCGATTAGGTCTGTCTTCAGAATGTTTGGTCAGTGGCAAAGCATATAAATTTCAGAAACTGGTGAGACAACGCAAATAGGTAGAAATATATCCATAAATAGCCATGTGAGCGCTGATGTCAAGGATCTTATTCGACAGACGCTTCAGGTCATCCGGTCTCTAGTTAATAAGTACGGTCAAGCTATCTATATTAATTTTCACGGTAATTTATGCTTCATAAAACAAAAATAAGTAATATTTAATAATTCACTGAGCAGAATTCATGATTTTTCAGTAGCTTATATAAATTGACAAGTTTACGTATTTTAGTGAACAGGACCCTCCAGCGTCACTGTTGAAGCTGAACATGATTGCAGAGAGGGAGAAGGGATGGCTTCTAGTAGTGGAGTCATTGATTGAAACGGTTTGATCTAACACATTATTGTAACTATATATATATACAGGGTGCGTTAAAAGTTCTGATATGAATGCCAAGTCATATAATCCCGTAATAAAAACAGTATTCGACATGAAAATTTGTCTGGACANCAGCTCGTCTTGGCTAATTTCGTCCCAAGATTTAACTAAAACTGTTTTAAGAGAGTCCAAATTCTTATAGAATGTTCTGCTTAGCTTGTTTTCCAATAGTGACCAAATTGCAAAATCCATCTGATTCAGATTAGGTGAATATAATGGCTAAATCTCTTTGCTCAAAAAGTCTGGAAACTGTTACCTGCACATCTCAAAAGTTGTTTTGGCTTCATGAGCGGGTGCTCAGTCCTGTTAAAATGTCCAATTCTATAATCCGAAGTGTTTTGAGGCCCAGAGAACCACTACCTTCAAAAGAATTTCGCCTTCATTTAGACATTTTTATCGACGAATACCGACGGAGTTTTGTATGTTACATGGGTAAATACAAGGGAAAAATAAGCTAAGCAGAACATTCTATAAGAATTTGGACTCTCTTAAAACAGTTTTAGTTAAATCTTGGGACGAAATTAGCCAAGACGAGCTGNGTATGTCCAGACAAATTTTCATGTCGAATACTGTTTTTATTACGGGATTATATGACTTGGCATTCATATCAGAACTTTTAACGCACCTTGTATATGGAATTTAGGTTCCTGATGATGATTCACTGGGTCCTGCCGTTATTACACTCTTTCTTGATGAATGTCCTTTGCCATCTAAGGTACACTTTTTTAATCTTTATTAATTTGTTTCAAACAAGCTAGTTTCAGTAATCGCACTTTTTAAATTGACGTTGCACCTACTCAAGGTATTTTTTTAATTTGTTTGTTTACATTATGATAGGACACAGTCCATCGCTTATTGGCCTCCCTTCGCCTTGATCAACGTGAATATCTACGTGGACATAGGTCTCCTAGTTGGCATCGTAACGTTTCAATTGTGTTGGGTTCACTAGCAGAGAAATTGGCTGGCAGTAGTAGCGTTGCCATGTGTAACTCAGCTACTTTAAACTATTTAATAGCATATATTGTGAGTTATTATAAATAATTGATGCACGTATTTTTATATTGATGATTTTTAGCTTATAATTATTATAGCAACCTTCCTGTCGGCCAAGAGTAGTGCTTTTTGCACTTTTGGCTTTAGAAAAATTTGCACATACGAGTGAGAATCAATTTTTAATCTCTCGGACTTTAGAAGCTCAGAAGGTACACCCTCTCAAGGTAGATTCATTTTCAAGTAGTAAGTACTTCAGTCGAATTATAAACGAATATATATATCCTTTTACTTAAGAAAGATTGTAATTAAGAGAGGTATATTCTTTTATAGGAGCTTGAGAGTTGGCGACACTGTATGGAAGATGCCATGAGTCGACAAGTCGGATTTTGTGCTACTTGGGCGCTTGATAATATCTGTACATTTTAAAAATCATTTTTTATTTGTTTTATCTCCTGTTTTAGTAAAAAAAAACTTATTCATAGTGCCTATCTTTGTCTATTTTGTCTTTAATTTATTAACCATTTGATTTCAGTTGTGACCCCAAATAGGACTTATGCATACGAATTAACTGATGTTAGCCATATAAATGCAATGCTTAATCATGAAGATGTAAGCGAATATCTCAAAATAGGTCCCGATGGACTTGAGGTAAAGCGTACTTAGAAGATGTAGTTATTAGCAATATATTAAAAATACTTTAGTGTCATATTACAGGCTCGATGCGATGTTTCTTCCTTTGAGTCTGTACGGTGCACTTTCGAAGTGCAAAGTGGTGTGTGGTACTACGAAGCTATAATTTTTACTCCTGGAGTCATGCAGATTGGATTTGCCACCAAAAGAAGCCGTTTTCTTAATCATGTAAGTTCACTGTTGATTTAAAAGTTTTGAAGTAAAATGTAGTTTCTAGGAAGGATACGGTATTGGTGATGATGAATCTTCAGTTGCATATGATGGCTGTAGACAATTACTTTGGCACAATGCTATCAGCACCAAGCATGAACATGATCCCTGGTGTCCGGGTATATAAAATTCTTTTCAATACTTTTCCTATTTAACATGATTTTTAATTATTTCAGGCGATATTATTGGTTGCCTCTTGGATATTACCTCTAGTAGTATTATGTTTTATTTAAATGGGAAACCATTGGATCGGCCACATATGGATTTTTTAAGTTAGTTTATTAAATTACAGAAAGGTGTATATAATACCGCATAAAAAATGGATGGTACTTATCTTATGATAATTATACATATTAGGTTATTTTATAAACTAAGTTTCTTAAGCAAAGGACTACTCAACTACGGATTGGTAAATACATATAATCTTCAAAAAAACTGCATTGCATTTTAATGTTATGTTTAAACGCGGTTTCAAAATAAGCTGTTCTTAGTATGATTAAAAAACAGATATTATATAGTGTATAAATCTAGAGATACCTTATAATTGTTTACTATATAACTTAATCTAGAATCTCGTCCTGAGTGTGATGGTGTGTTCGCAGCAGCGTCATTCATGTCTTTTCAACAATGTCGATTCAACTTTGGTGCGGAACCATTTAAATTTCCTCCAAATGTCGCATTTAGGTAAATTTAGCCAATTATTATTTTTGCATAATTTTTATAGTTTTTCACGATTTTGAAATTAATATTTTTTAGCTCATTCAATAACGGTGGTGCGTCACTTACCCTTGAACAGAAGACCATACTTCCTAGGTAAATATTCGAATGCAGTTTTTTGCTTCTATATGTAGTAGATGATAAGTTATATTTTGACTAGACGTCGACGGCTGGAGCAGCTACAAAAGGAACAAATTCCCGAAGATTCATGTACCATCTGTTATGCATATCCTGGAAATATGATACTTTCACCATGTAGACACGGGTTAGTAATTGTGCGCTTTCGTTTTCTTTTTTCTTCTAGTACTAAAACTTTCAGAGGCATTTGCGAACTGTGTTCTCATCAAATAGAACATTGTCCATTATGTCGCCAACCTATTGAGCTCCGCCATCCGGCCAATCGAGTTTCTCTTCATACACATTTAAAAATTGCTTGTGAAATGTAAATAATTAATATTTTAAAATTGTTTAATTCTATATGTTTCAAGATTTTATATTACTAATAACTATTATTATCTAAAAGATAGTTGTAAAGTATGCAGGTATAGATTATATATTGTATTATTCCAATATATTCTCAGTGTATTTCCGTCTATAATACTGACCTTACAGCGGGTAGTGGATGCTTCGTTCTCAACCTGTAATCATAAATATCATTTTTGGTTTTCACGTTTAAAAAAATCGTAAAAAAGCTAGTCTTTAATATCTCGTAGTGTTTTTTTGTACATTGTTTACCTATTTCTGAATCTTTAATATTTTTTTTGGGGCAACTGTACTCGCATCTTTCATTTTTTTATGTGATTCTATGTGACTTATTTCTATGCTCTAGAAAAATGTCTCCAAATCTCTTTGAATAAATATATCAGGATACCATAAGTGTGTACTATTTAGGTTGTCACATTCCTTTCTTATATGTAGTGTCATTCTGGTTTGTCAGTTATACATGTTCCTTAACATATTTTAATAGATGCCTAGGACGTATGAAGAAGACTGCGCTTTCATCAATCGTTTATCTCCAGTCAAGTTCCAAGTAAAAATAGGCTTCGTGCCAAATATGAATGTCAGCTCTAGATGATGTGGTTCTAAATTTATCCTAGTATTGGATGGGGGAACAGCTTATTTTATTAAATATCTTTTTTATCAATTTGTAAATTTTTTCTTGGGTGAAAAAAAGAATAGTGCTTCTGCGTCCAGCTCTTCTACTTCACAGACGCACTATTCCTTAGGTGGAAGGTCGTTTCTACGTAAATAAAGCACTGGAGAAGCTTATGTTCGATGAGCTTAGGCTCTCTGCTGATACAGGAGGTCGGTTTTGTGAAGGATTTATTCTGAGTTAGTTCATGGCGGCTATCCTAATCTATATCATAACTCCTTTTTATTTTATATTTGTGCAAAATATTTAAATATACTTAAATGAAGGGATTGGTGGTTTCCTTCCCGCGGTAAGGCAAATTGCGAATGTGGCTGCACTTCCCGGTATTGTTGGACACTCAATCGGTTTGCCAGATATTCACTCAGGGTATGGATTTAGTATTGGAAATATTGCTGCTTTTGACGTAGCTAATAAAGAGTCAGTCATTTCACCAGGTCTGCGTTTTCAAATATATTTTAACCACATTTATATTCTCTATATCTTAAAATTTTGTTATGTTGTTTTTATACTAGGTGGTGTTGGATTCGATATCAATTGTGGTGTTCGTCTAATTAGAACTAATCTGTTCGAAAAGGACATCACCTCCGTAAAAGTAAGCTAATCAAGTACTAGTTCTCTCCTAAATATATGCAATTTACTTATTCAAACAGGAAGCTCTTGCTCAGTCTCTTTTTGACTATATACCCGTGGGTGTAGGCTCGCGTGGTGCCATTCCAATAGGAGCCAATGATCTTATGGAGTAAGTTTCTACCTACTTAGTGGTATATACAATAATATTCTATAGTTTTCAAGACAGTTATTTTGGCTAGTTTATTATTTCGTATTTTTCTGATGTCTGGAGATGGGTATGGATTGGACTCTTCGAGAGGGATATTCATGGGCGGAGGACAAGGAACACTGCGAGGAATATGGTAGAATGTTACAGGCGGATGCTTCTAAAGTATCAACACGCGCTAAAAAAAGGGGACTGCCACAAGTAATTTTCTATATCATAATTAATTATCACATTTAACCAATGTGTATTTATTTCAGTTGGGCACTCTTGGAGCGGGAAATCATTACGCTGAGGTGCAGGTAGTTGACGATATCTTCGACCATCATGCTGCCAGCAAAATGGGCATCGATGATATTGGTCAGTTTCTTCTGTTTAAGGTTTCAAGAATACATATTTCCTGGCAAATAAACTTATGTTATACCTACACATACAGTGTAAATAAAATAAAACAACCTATTTTTAAACTTTAATAACTTTCTTCATAGTCAATAAAAATAGTTTCTTAAAAGCGCTCTTGAAAACTTGAAAATAAAGCATTTCGATC
>JAJAVP010000075.1:196821-209702 GCA_020740425.3 Heterorhabditis indica
AAACGAAGGACTCAGCACAAAATCGATAATTGTTACTTTTATATGCTAATGAGGGTAATGCAGTCGAAAATCAAGCTTTCAGAAACACTTTCGTTGAGTTTGTGGAAAGTTATAAGCCTTTAAAAATAAGTTTTTTTCCACACCGTGTATATTTACCGATTAAGGTCAAGTTTGTGTCATGCTGCATTGTGGTAGTCGAGGACTTGGTCATCAAGTGGCCACAGATGCATTGGTGCAAATGGAAAAAGCTATGGCTAGAGATAATATAGTAGTTAATGATAGACAACTTGCTTGTGCACGCATATATTCTTTGGAAGGTGAGATTCTTCTGTTAAATTCTACTTGTCAAGATATTTAACTGTTATTTTCTACTTTGTCAAAATACTCATTTTAGGGCAGGATTATCTCAAAGCCATGGCAGCTGCTGCCAATTTTGCTTGGGTTAACCGATCTTGTATGACATACTGTGTTAGACAGGCATTTTCTCGGATATTCAACATGGCAGCTGATGATTTGGATATGCAAGTAATGACTAATGGATTCTATAATAGAATTATATATATTTCTTATAAATTTTCAGGTGATTTATGATGTCTCACATAATGTAGCTAAAATGGAAGAACATCTAGTAAATGGCCGACCCTCCCAATTATGCGTTCATCGAAAAGGCGCCACTAGAGCATTTCCTGCTCACCACCCACTCATTCCTGTTGACTATCAGCTTACAGGTATAAATAGGTCTTCCCACTTTGTATATGATATTATTATTACAGGACAACCGGTATTAATCGGTGGCAGTATGGGGACGTGTAGTTATGTACTAACGGGTACTGAACGTGGTATGGTCGAGACTTTCGGAACAACATGTCATGGAGCGGTACGTTTTTGTCTAAAGAAAAAGTATGGGATATGGGAAGAAAGTTTAATATAATATATATGTAAAGGGTCGAGCATTATCCCGAGCAAAATCACGTCGAAGCATTTCATGGAATCATGTCATTGATGGTCTAAATGAAAAAGGAATATCAATTAGGATTGCCTCCCCAAAATTGATCATGGAAGAGGTTTTTTTTTCTTTCATGTTTTAGTTCTATAGATTTGAAGCACAACTTTATAATTTAGGCCCCCGAATCGTACAAAAATGTTACTGATGTAGTAGATACATGCGACACAGCTGGTATAAGCAAAAAGGCTATAAAGCTGAGGCCCATTGCTGTGATTAAAGGGTGAAATTGAAGAACTATCGACATTCTTATATGGTCCTCACATTTTTATTCGTAAATAAATGTTATGCACATTTCATACAAAGTCAATTATTGATAAGTACAAAAGTAAAAATGTCAAGAGAAAAAGTTCAGTACGTACTTGTAAAGGGAAGGAGGTGAGAATAAATATATTCCAGTTTGTAAGTTATGTATGCAAAAATGAATTTTTTAGCTAAGTGGTTTGATCATGTTCTTTACGTAGATGCGTTAACATTTCAAATAAACCTTGCTTAGTCCTGGTTGAAATGAAAAATGCTGGGTATTCTGGGAATAATTCGCGGATAGAGTTACGGTCAACCTAAATTAACGATGATCCAATGAAAAATGGACTGATAGAGACAATAGTGATAAACATACGTTGGGTACCAGATCCACCTTGTTAATGAGAACTGTTGTTGGTCTGTTTGACAGGTCTCTACGGTATCCATCTAGCTCAATCTTGATGGTATTAAACTGTTCTCGCAGTTCTCCAAGTGTTAAATCAAGAACAAAAAACAAAAACCTAAAAGTCACCACGTGCTTAAGATATTTCTTTATCACTGCACACTTTTTACTAATGAAATATTAATGAGTATTTAGTACCTGCAACGTTCTATATGTTTGAGAAATGAAGCACCAAGGCCCCGATCAAGGTGAGCTCCTTCAATCAAACCGGGAATATCGGCCACTAATAATATGAATACTATTAAAACATCAATATAATAAATAAATGTAAAATTATCTCAGTGTACCAGAAATTTGCTCATAATCAGCATAATGAACGATCCCAACATGTGGCCGTAAAGTTGTAAATGGATAGGAGGCAACCTTTGGTTTAGCTCGTGAAATCGCACGAAGCAAAGAACTATAAATATATTATCAGAAGAGTTATAAAAAGTAAAATGAGTATTTACTAACGATTTTCCTGCATTAGGGAATCCAATGAGTCCTGCTGTAGCCATCACACACATTTCTACATCATATAAAGCCTAAGAAATACACATAAAATACGAAGATAAGAAATGTATAACACTAACCTCCTCGCCTTTACCTCCAAATTCTGCTTTGTATGGTTTCCGCACTTCATTGGAAACATAAAATTGATTTCCTCGTCCACCCGCGCCACCGCGTGCACCCACAAATAGCTAAAATATTTTTAGAACAGTGATATGAGTAAAATATGTGGCGTATAAGTACTAACATCTAAATTCTTCTTTAGCTCAAAAACTACTTGACCAGTGTGAACATCCCTAAAAATCGATCCAACAGGTACATTGACCTAAAATATTTACAATTTGTACCTTAGTATAAATGAAGATGGTAAGTATAAACAACCTCGAGGTGATTAGCCGACTTCCCATGACATGATTTAGATGCACCAAATTCACCATTTGAAGCTCTAATAATGGATCCTATGTGTGAGAGGTCCTTAGTTTTGTGGCATGCTAAAATTTATAGAATATAAAAAATATCGTTCATCGATATAAATCTAACCTCTGAATAAGACATGACCGCCATTACCACCGTCACCTCCATCAGGGCCACCAAATGGATTACGGTAACCTCTAAAGAACATATTTTCTTAACTACAATTGCGGAAAAGAATTATATTAACAACAATAAATGGACTTGAAGAATGAAACCATTCCATCTCCGCCGTTTCCAGCAAGACATCGTATACGACGGTAGTCTACGAATGAACCAGCCTGAGAAATAACGAACCATTTCATAACTTGCTTATTTATAGAGAAAAGCACTAGTCACTTCTCCAAAAGATTTGGGTTTCTTGGGAAATATTGGTTCTTTTGAAAGTGTCCTTGAAGAGGATATTGTTAAGGCAGCATACCGTGACTGCAACATGAGCTAAATAACTGAAAGAATATAAATATCTTGCGACCACTTAAAGCCAAATATAATTAGTTAACCAAATAAACACACCAGAAAATTTATTATCAGAGTTGATTCTACCCAACAATTATAGAAAAATTACCCGAAAGATTACTTTATAGATCCATACTAATTCACCTATTCTCATTTCAAAAACAATAGTAATTAAATGTAAGACATTTCATTTTGCCATTAATTTCGAAGTATTTACCAACACACAACGTATTCTATTAAAACATGAGCGTTGGAACACAATAATACAATGAATAATCCAAAAAAGTCCCTAGTGAAACACTAATAAATGAGGTAACGGCAAAACCAACCACTGTCCCATCACAAACTAGTTACATCTAATTATACTGTTTAAAGAATCCAAATAATTAATGAGTCAAAAGTGGCTCAGTGATAGGTCCGAGCAAAAAGCCTGCCCTTTTTTAGCAGTATTTGAAATCTTCGCGAGGTAATTTTTTTAAAGCAGAGACGTAGAATAATTATGAGAGCTAGAGCGTAGAGAAATTAGAGAACTTTATTTTGTCAGGATCACAAAATTGTTGATGAACGCTATAGATATTGCAGTAAAGTGAAAAAAATTGAATTACTAGATATGAATTTCAAATAATAATCGCACTAACATGAGTCTTGTTACAATTGCGTGTATTTATGAGAAGCCATATATACACTGCTTTGAGAGTATTCTTGAGGTGAGGCGTAAAAGCCATAGTCTCTAGCATAAATTTCGCGTTTCTCCTAAAAGTTGATGCTTCTTATATCACTTTTTATAGCTAAGTAGATTTTTTAATGACACTATTTTCTACTTTGCTCCACGAATTCAACATTATAGTACTGGTTGAGTTGACCAAGACAGATGCAGTGGTTATCTCTCAAGAGTTTTTAGAGGCGCTTTTCCTTGACGATATGGTCTAAAGATGTATGGAGAAAGAGGGAAATCGTATTTTCGGTCCCGCTCTTTTGTCGCTATCCTCATTACCGCACATAGTCATTGAATTCTTATCAATCGTTTAAGAGAGTGAACTAGAAAATTTGGGCTAAGATCTGACTTATTTCAATTCTTTGAAACCATTATTCTGGAACATTTGACATACTGCCAAAAAGCTTTAAAATAACGTTTCCATGGGTAACGATTTCAAATCTTATTAGCAAATATACTGTCGGCAAAAGTCTATTGCACTGATTTCCTCTCACGTCTACTAGCACTCTGCCTTGATGTTGTCTAGAATTATTCTCATATATCAGTAGGGAAGTCAACATATTAATAACTGTTGAATATATTAACAATTTTCTAGGGATGGCATCGATCCACGGTGTGAGCATTTCTTTTTGCAGACTTTAGTCTATAGGTAGTTAAAGTGATAACTATATAATAGCAAGCTCGTAATTGAAGGTTAATTAAATTCAAAAATAGGAAAAATATTGACAGGTTTCTATTATTTGGTTGATTTAATTAAAAAATTTTTTTTTGATTCTAATGAAGGGTGTTATCATTTTGATGCGTAGTGTATGTGTGTAAACAATAGTATTCCCATTTAATAATCGTTATTCAGTAAAATTTTTCCTTGTTATCATAACTGAATGTTATAGATATTCTCTGGAATATATGATTATTCAACATGTCCATTAAAAATTTATTCTAATTATTCAGAAAATACTTCTTATATTTCTTATATTTAGTAAAAATGACAAGAGCAATGAGATCACGAATTGCAATTAACCTTGAAATATGTTAATATATTCTGTTCATAGCTCTCACCCGCATATCATTTTCGCTCCCTCCATTAGCAGATTAATATTTAAAATTAACATTCATAGTAAATAATTTCTCATCTATTAGACTTCTAACATCGTCTGCCAGTTTTGATAACTAAATTTGCATTGATGACAGAGGAATATCGATAGATGGAAGTGATTGACGAGTAGCCAACATAAGTTTTCTCTGAAATATACGGGACAAATGATGGGGAATAAAGCTAAAGTGAGTAATGTATAATACAAATATTAATAGTAGTCTTATTTTACCTGCTCGTGATGCCCTAATTTGATTTTTTCAACAACAAAAGCTACTATGAGAGCCCATGCTTTCCGTACAGTTTCGCTGCGACACCTTCGATCGCCCCATTCCAGTGTGCAATCAATAAATGTTTCGGCCACAAGGTTCCACAGCTTACCTATTGGTTCATCGTTTTTCACTATCAAAACTTCACATTACTTTTATTGTCAACTTCTCACCGTTCAATTCTCCTCTCAACATCCTGGCATGTACTTTTCCGATTCTGATAAGTTCATCTGTCATATTATCAAGATTGTCCAAATTTTCTACCACCTAAAATGTTTTACTGATAAAGGAAATATAAACTGAAAAAAATGTATTACTTGGTCAATGAGTTCAGCCATTGCCTTACTATGAGCCTTTATAAAACTATCATGATTTTGGAATTTAATTGGTAGAGGTACACGACGGACTTGTTCCTTGACCTAAAGAAAAGATCTGGCTGGTTTGTTTATCTTGCAGTCTATTAATTCTCATATAACTTTTTCTCTTGTCTCTTGCTTTCCTTCTTTCTTATTTCTTTTGGCTTTTTTTTCTGTAGTTTCCTTTCACTTACGACTGGACTCTTGAAGCACAATCTATGATAGATACTTGAGCCAATAACGGTAGGACCCTTGGTAGTATAAATCTGCCTCCATAGTGATCGCACTAAGTGTATTTGTGCACATGAGAGGGGAATTAAAGTAGTTGATGCTCGCCTTCCGGACATCGACTGTATCAGCTAGAACTGCGTTGAGCTCAATAACTCTGTCAGATTTTTAAAAAAGTACACATTTAAAGTTGTTGTTAAATTAGTTTGTTTTACTACAATGCGTCTCGAAATAATAGCCCTTTTTTCTTTTTTCTATACTCAGTTATTAGATTGATCTAATTTTCTCTGAGATGGGGTAATAGCCTTGTAGTTTCCAGTTTTAATGTAATCTTTGTTCAGAAAGGAAGACACTTTTTGTGTTGTTTTATTTCAGAATACCAAGCCTTTTATCGTTCAGAAATGATAGTCCACCTTATGTGTTTCAAGACGCACGGTATGGTTGCGTTTTTGTGTGATTTATTTATGGTGTTTTTGTTTCTATTTGTATTAATGCGCTCTGATTCACATTACTTCCCAATAAATAGAAATTACCTTCATTATAGTTAGTCTATTTTTTAAATATGTATTTAATTATCGTAGTTAGTATTTGGGAAAGTGTATATTATGAAAATGTGGAATTCTCACCTGTACATTGCTTTGTCTTCTCTGAGCAAGCAAATTTTGCCGTGCACGCTCGCTTGCTGAATGTCTACGCGGACTGCTGGTAGTAACATCATCGGGTAGATCGAAGCTCAGGGACTTAGAACATTTTAATTTCAGCAAAATACATAAAGCTATATTAGGAAAAAAGATCTTGGAAACATCCTAAACATGTTGGGAAAATTCTAGCTAATAATCACTTCATTCTAGCATACTACATATTTTATGAAAAACAAACGAGACTTAAAAAATGGACATGGAAGAAAAGAAAATAGAAATAGGAATCTGTATCTCCATCAAGTTTAATCGAGCACTGGAAATAAGGAATAATTGTGAGTTGTGGAAACCCAGAAACAGGTAACTTCTCAAAAGTGACTATTAGACTTCTCATTTTTTGTCTATTATAGAGTTGGTATGTTGAAAAGATGGGATAAATAGCCTTTTAGTAGTACTTTTTTAAAACTTTATTATGTCCGGAGAAAGTATCTTTTGTGTACTGTATATTCTTTACTTATAGTAAGACTACGCATTCTATTTAAATTTTCTTACTTGTACAGGTGGAAGGACTGTTTCTATCACGGTATCCATTGCCGAAATCCACTCTATCTCTGGAGGCGGTTGCGGAGAACGGCGATCCTCCTGTATTATCTGATTCTCCTCTTCGAATGAGACTTGAATCTGGTAAACAAAAAATTTGTGAATATCAAATTAACACACAATATTAAGTAATTTTGAGTCTAGCTAAGCTACCTACTTATGCCCATTTACTGTGGAAAAAACACCTATGGACTATTTTCTAGCATTTATGATATGATTAGCCCTACAAATTACCTTTAAGTTTTATTGATATATAAAATTTGAAATTTTCAAATAGTATGTATTGTTTTAAAGAAAGTAAGAGGGAAAGTGGAGAAAATAGAGAAAAGAGAATAGAATAAACGGAGAAAGTGATTTCATGTCGCGTGCTAGTGCTGTGTAGGGATATCTTGTTTATCTGATCTAATGCAAGCAGAAACCCAAATACTAACAAAGCATGTTTGTTCTGCACAATTTTATTTTAAGCAGTTGAGTGAATTCAAACTAAAAAATTACTTAGCAATAACCATGCACAAAAACTTACAGAATTTTAAGAAAGTGTAAAAGATACAAAAGTCGTAAACTATTCGATTATTTGCTTCTTGCAGTCATCCAGTTAATTCGCATGCATCAGAAATATCTGAATCACAGATGAGGGGAGAACAATTGGAAAAAAAAACAAATAGAGAATGTAATAGGAGAAGATAATACTGAAAGTAAGAGTAGAAGAAATAGTAAATATAGGGAACCACTCACTAGAAGGTAGTAGTAGAACATCAAGATGAAAAAAAAGTGAAATCTTATAAATCATCTTTAATATAATGTTCATAATACTTAATTTCTCACCTCTGGTATCTGAAAACGTATTTGGCGAGGAATTCGACGTCCAGTACAAGGTGTTGCTTTTGGAGTGGTTCGAGGAGTACTTCTAATATTATAGGATATTGAGAATCCAATGGAAAAACAAAACCTATTTGCAGAAATAGTACCGTTCTATCCACAAATTAGTTGTTCCATCGTCGAGATCAGGAGGAGCAACAGGGAAAGTATCTACCTTTGATTCTCGAAACGATTGCCGACGTATCTGTAACTTTTTCAAAAACTTGTACAAGAAGAGTCTTAGTATAATCAGAGTTTAATCTTATCATGTGATGTTCTCCTTGAACTAGCTTTGTTGAAGTAGAATATAGATGAAAAAGCTGATTTTTCAATTGTAATTGATTGCACTGGAAATGCAATTCTTTCAGAAAATATTAAGATGAACTAAAATTTAAAAAGAACAAATAGGACCAGCTGGAAACAACGGTCTTTCTTCGCCAACGTTACATGAGATTAGTGTATTGGAAAATAAGTACTGATAATCCATCACAATATTAATAGTACTATAAAATAAGGATAAGTTGCCACAGTAAAATATAATATTTTATAAGAAAAATTGAGAAATTTGTTTGTAGAAAATTTGAATATATATTGACTATGAGATAAAACGAAGAGATCCATAGGGAAAAATCGGAATAGTGGTGTTATTCTGTAAAAATTATTTGGAGGTTAGAATGCTTGCAAAATCACAGTAATGAAATGCAGTTTACTTATTCCATATTCCATTAAAAAAACTGAAACCAATAATATCAGTGAAAATTAGCCATGTAGCAAAATAAAATAGCAGTGAAACTTAGCATAAAATTTTTTTTCAAGAATTGCACTAGAAAGCGAGCAACTAAAAGAAACAAGAATAACTCTAAAGAACATGGTAATGAAAGTTACTTTGAAGGCAGAAAATTGCTAACAAACTGATGCTCTTCAAGAAACTATTTTTAATTTATTTTTCTCAACGAGAGCTACATGAGTAAAGATATCTATATGAATGGGTCTTGATGGGACCGGAAATTAAATTGTATTACCCCTCATTAACCAGATAGAAAGTGACATTTGAACGCAAAATGCCAGAAAGAAAGATAGAATCAAGGAAATCGTCATCTATGAATGCATGTAATTCAAATTTAATATATATGTATGTTGGGTGGTGCAATATATATTTAAAAGCATATTAAAGCTACCACAAAAGTACTTCTTGCATTTTCTAATTCCACAATCTTTATATTGTAAGAAGTAGAAAGAATATATATTTATGCTTTTTTTACCTACCACTCCAACTCTACCTCTTTTTCATGCATTTTAAAAGTAAGATTGTTATCCTTTTTATGCTGTAGCGTTTTTTTAATCACCTATCCTGTCAAGCGATAGATTGACGAGAAGCTTGTGTAATCCTGATGAAATACGGTTCAAACGTGACATGTTGCGGATATAGGATTTCATTGTTCAAAAGCGTCTCCTCAATCCACTCAATTTGTGACAGCAGTGCATGTAATTCTTCCAAAGATTCCGAAAGTTTAGGTGAATTATTTTTAGATAAAGGTCACAAATATTTATACAGTTTTTTGCAAAGCTTTTTACTACTTATGGTGGTGGTGGTGTATTATGAACTAAAGAGAGGGCCTAATGAGTGATGAAAAAAGAGAAGTGTGATAGCGCATTATAGTGCAACCAAATAAGAAGTATTGTTAGAGACTTATACAATAGAATAAGGAAAAATAATGTATGAAAAAGTTGCTAGAAAAGTTTTGAAACAAAACAGCTAAATGTGTTTCTTACATCAAGAAAACTTTTTGTCTGTGGTTCGTCAAAAAATTTGTCATATTCCATTTGTCTTCCGTGAGAACTAGACGGAAGGCTTATAGCGGAGTAACTGTGTCCTGAAGAGAATTTAGTAAACAATTGTTTTTACGTGACCTAACAATTTTATTTCTATGAATTTTAACTGAAGTGAAATGAAATAAAGATTTATTTTTTTTAAGCATTAGTAGCTTACGAAATGTTTGAAATACCTATTCTTCCTTCCCGTATTTGTCCAGTGTTATCCATCTCTTCCTCTTCTCTCACAGTTCTTACTACAGTACTTCTCCATTTTCGTAGAGTATTTGTTTTTCGATCTCTTATCCACTGCCATATCTTTTGCATATTTTCTCTAGAGAAAATGAGTTGCCAAACGCAAAGCATATATTTTTAGCACTTATATTAGTTAAGTTAAATAACCAAAAAAATATTCAAAAGTATATTGTTTATAACTTATACAAAACCAATAAAATGAAGAAAAACAATTACCAATAAGGTTTCTCAAAATTAAATGTATTGATATATAGTGGCGGTTAAAGTTCTCAAGCTTCGCATTTTTCCAAGAACTTATGCTTCTTTTATAAATATTTTTTCGAATACAATCCATATTGATAAAATGCTGTACTAACCTCATTTTGCTTGAAACCCACTGATGCGATCTTCACGTTGGGCGTGTAATAATGAGCTACAGAGAGTACCAACCAGAGAAGCAGTGCAGAAGAAGAAATGTGAGTGTCCGACGGAATAATTGACCTTCCACTATCAACGTATCAATCGTGATGGAGCACCCACTAATCACTCGATTATAGCAAATGGCGGCTATTACGAGGCGTGTGCGGTCGACTCGGCAATCAATCGATGTTCGGGTACCCTCAGGCATGTGATGCTAAAGAACGACGTTATTCGCCAGGAATTCTGTGGTTGGGAAGTGCTTCTTTTGTTAGTAGTTCTTTTCTATAGTAGGCTGTGCTCTTACTTCCCACTAAAACAGAAGTAGAATACAACAAAATTTCAGGCTTTTATCAAGAGCAGGTGGTGTGCAATTTATAAATAATATTCAGCTTATTTCTAGAACTTAATGGCAAACTAATGACATAAACTTGGAGTGAGTAGTGACAAGAATTTCATATTCGTATGAATTTTTTCATAAAGACACCCAGCAGCTTGGTTTATTAAAGTACACTGTTTATGTCAAAGAAAACGCTTGATTATTAAATATTTCTACAATATTTTCGTTTTCCAGATAAATTTAAAATTATTGTTGAACGGTTATTGGAAAAATATGACTAATTAAAATTTCAAGCATTGACTGCCTCGCTTTGGTAAATTCCCAGTATTTACCATATTCAAATATTTCCTTACAGAAACTTACACGTTTTGGAATTATTATATAATATGTAATGAAAGTCACTAAGTTAAACCATATAAGCCACTAAAACAGAAATTCTCCTTTTACTTTCACATATGTAATTCTTGTTTGATAAACTTAACTATGAATGAGGTTAGCAGAACTACTATTTCACAGAATGAGAAGAAGTTGAAAAATAAGCGCTGTTTTAAAAGGATACAACTTATAAGGGACTTTTTTAATAAAATCTGAAGTCAAACGTTAACATTATCATTGCTAAACTTATATCAGCTCCTTTTTAGCAAAGAGGTCAAACTTAGCTGTTTTCTATATTGCTTTCTTCTACACCATATTCAAACTCCATAACATTGGTCCTAATGTGGAACTATACGTCTCTCCTACTGTCATTGAACCTGTAACTTGCAAGTCTTTCTCCAGTCAGAAAGTTATAAGGATACCAATGTGGATATTTATTTTAATTTAAAAAGATATTTCAAAGTTTTTTTAAAGACCCCACATAATATGTGTAGCGAATTTAAATTCCCATGATAGTGGAAAATATACATGGCTAGTTTCGTGATTTTCGTTCAATAATATGGAGATGTGAAGACCATGCTAGGCAATAAGAACTCTTTTTGGAATATTATGCCGATAGAGACATCCAGGCTTGCCTACCATTTAAATTCTCTATAGTCTTCTTTACCAATGTCTGATCCATGAGTGGTACCATTTTTAAAAGAATTGAACTGCTTTGCTAATTTTCATAAACATTCCACGTGGTAGAATCTAGTAATGATTTATTTATATCTTATTGGTCTGGCTTTTGCCCTTCGCTGCTTTCGTAGGTAATAGGGTATTATCCATGCATGACGACTGTCTCCTCATGGAGGAACTTGAAGATATTGAAAAGAGATTATTTTATACGATTTTTAATATTCTTGATATATTTTTTCTTGGTTGAAATTTAAGAGTTCTATCTTCCCATAGCTAATTATTTCCTCTTACACTCATGCGGGATATTATTCTGTACAAGAAATGATGTTGATTTAATGGTCATCGGATAACTAATGAAGTGGGTAAAAGTATCAGTATTAACAACACGTACTATTTACTGTTATTCTTATTAGTTATCTATTTAAATGTTCCGAATAGGTTACAAACTATTATGCTAATGATTTAAAGTTGCACTACTTTCTGCTCCTACTTTTTCAGTAGTCTGTAGCTCGATTCCTAATCTTTCGTCCAATCAGAGAGATCAACTTTCTCAGCCTTCCTTGGTGTATTTGTGTTGTAATATTATCTTCTTTGTTTTCTTAAAAAATTGCAAACTATTTATCTTCGCACATGTAAATTCGCTATTTATCAAACACCATTGGATGGTTAAATTATTAAGAATTTCTATATAAAGAAACAATTCCTTATTTACATGTTAACAGATGCAATAATATCTCTTATCTCCGATGATTTGTAGATCTTATCAATATCCTGAAAAAATTAAACAAAATCTGCAGCTGAATGTATTATTCTTATAAAATAGATTTATGTCTACTATATATTCAGGTGCGCGAAAAGTTCTGATACAAAATTCAAGTGTTGTTAAATTAGCATATATGACGTAGCAACTCGTTATGCTAATGAGTNTCACGACAGTGGCTGTTCACCGGACTGTGAAGCGATTTCAGGAGCTGGGCACAGTAGAGGACCGTCACAGGAGTGAAAAACCTAGATCCGTGAGCGCTTCTCGCGTTCGAAAAATTGTCAAGAGGATCCTTCGAGATAACAAGAGGTCGATGAAGAAGATGGCTTCTGACCTCAATATTAGTCCAACATCAATGAGGAGAATCGTCAAATATGTAC
>JAJAVP010000075.1:211524-244944 GCA_020740425.3 Heterorhabditis indica
AGGCGTCTACGAGCTTGTGTGACCGTAAAAGGAGGAAATTTTGGACACCTACTGGATCGAATTATTGTTTGGTATCTTATGTATGTCTAGACAAATTTTCATGTCGAATACTGTTTTTATTACGGGATTATATGACTTGGCATTCATATCAGAACTTTTAACGCACCCTGCGTATGCGAACATAAGAAAACGATTCTATTAAAGTTATTTTTTCGTACTATAGGAAATTACTCGAAAAACGACGTTTTGTGACTCACAGTAAGGTCACTAATCCAAATCTTCTTTGCGTCAATTCTTCGTCTCTTAGGAAGTGGCATGGAGATGATGCGATCATGGGCAGATTTAGCAAAAAACATTTCCATCTGAATGGAATTAGTTCTTTAACTATCCCAAATCTCTTATTGGTATATCAAAGTTTCCATGACCAAAAAATGTACCCCAATACAGATTTTTATGAAAGTCCATTAAGTCTGACCAAATCAAAGGTATTTTCCTTTTCCCATCCTAGAAGAACATCAATATCATGTGTATTCCTAATAAATTTATTCTTCCGTGCCACTTGTTTTCTTCGTTTCATCTGAAAGCAATATTCAGTCTTCTAGTATTTTCAACTACGTTTTATTGTATCTATCCATAAATACCTTTAACTCCACCGATTCGTTCACTATTTCTTGTGTTTTTCTTCGAGTGCTATATCTCTTCGCACTCTTTTCATTATCCATTGAAGTTTTTTCACTACTTGTCTCAGGTTTTCGCGTGTTCATCACATTTCCAAAAATCTAAACTTCACTTTAATAAGAAAAAATATGAAGCTGTAGAATGAAGAAACTAACATTTCTAATCTTTGTAGCAGCTGCACCGTCACCTTTCGGCACCTTTGGTTGGATATCAGCTGAAGCCTAGAATATATATTTATATTTAATTTCGCAAACTTACAGATATTATCGCTCTACCTCAGTGATTTTTCTCTGTTCTTTTTTAGCTCTCATTTCTGCCAAACTTTTTCGTCTTCGTGTTGCTACCACTGTTGCAGCCTCGAATAGATCGTAATTGTCATCATTGATAATAACACCTTGTTGAAGGATTTTAGGTTTTTCGACAGCATTTGACTGAAAATTTTTATACCGATGAAATAACAATATTAAACATTATAAGCCTAAATTATTTGGTTTATCTTGCGTTAAATAACGCTGGAAGAATAATGGAAATAATGAAGCATGAGAGATAATCTTGCGCCTACTTTGTTTATCATCGCATTATTTTTCACTTCAGGTGGTTTTACGGATGTAGTCATAGAGGGTGGTGCCATTGCTGTCGCCGTAGGTGGTAAAAGCTTCGGTGCCTCGATTACTGGCATAACAGCAAATGATGGACATGAAGCCGTTGTTTTTGTAACTGAAAACTGTTGAATTATTCAGTATACCGGTTTTCTTAGAGTAGCAACATATCTTACCATCACTTTTACTCGCTGTGGTATCAGATGTGACTGGTGACTTCTCTTTATTAATTTTTCTCACAGTTCGTTTTGGCTCAGTTTTTACTTCTTCCTAACAAAAATATTAGAAAAACTTAGTAGAAATATGATAACTTAAGAATGTAAGCTAGACCTTTTGTTGTTGAGGCAATGATTTTATTTTCTTCAAACTTTTTTCGCTATCGATTTTGGTAAGTTCTTTTTCACTTTCTGCAACTCTCTTTTCCTTCCATCTTGATTTCTCTTCTGCAGCTTTACTGTAAATAACACATCACTCATAATTTATTCACTGATTATTTTTAGACTATTTCCAACCTAAATACTCCTGTTGCTTTGCTAAGAAGATTTTTATGCTTTTCATCTTCCGATCGTTTTTTTGCTTCTTCTGATACTATAGAAATACCTTTAGATAGATCTTTAATTTGGTTCTGAAACTGATTTGAACCAGCCCTCATTTGCTGCCGTATTTCTTCCATCTGCAAATTATGCGCATTATTTTTTTCAGAAAATAAATTTAAAACAGGCTATTAAAAGAGAAAGAAATGAGACAATATGGAGAAAACTTGATATAAAATACAATATTTATCTGGGATATAAATGTTATGCACAAGATGTAATAAATCTGAATGCATAAATAAAACTAAGTCTTAAAAAGAATCCATACTAACTTGTTTGTCAAACTCATCATTGAGTACAGGCTTTACTACTTCATACTTCTTGCGGGGTGCTTCATCTTTCGGAGCTAGACGAGTTGATCGTTTGTATCTTAATCAACATGAAAATTCCACATAAAGAGAAATCAGTATTTTAAATTTTACACTTTGAATCCATTACTTATAATAATTTAGTTTTCTTGTCTTACATTATTGGTTCTTCTTTCTTCTCATTTTCTTTAAAGCGATCCATCATTGCACTGACGGTTCCTAGTCGACGTGCTTTTTGTTTCGCAACTTCCTAGGAACAATAGTAGATGCGTAATATTATCCTCTATGGGAAGTCAGTATTAATGCCCGTTCGACTCATCAAGTAAATTTTATGTGATTATTTTATTTTGCCGAACAATATAGTTACCTTCTAGCAAAGAATTAATCAAGAAATTGTTCGCACACTACTGGATAGAATAAAGAAATAACCTCATCTGCCGTTGCCTTTTTCTTTGCTTCTTCAATGGTCATGTTAAGTGCAGACTTACGCACACCGCTTTTATCCTCCACTTCCTTAAAATCATGTTCCCAAATTTAGAAATTCTTTTCAAGTCTTCCCTTCCGTCACCTTTATTGTAGGCTTTACTTCTTGCGGATTGAGTGGTGTCTTGTCTGCTTTTATTTCCTTTAATTTCGTAGAAGTAGTCATAACATTTGTTTTTTGTGGCTCTTCACAAGGTTTTTCAAGAATTGCTATTTTAACTGATCCGTTCTTTACGTTGTTTTCCTTGTTTGTTATTTCTATCTTTGCGTTCCTACAATGATGTGAGAAACGTTCAAATTAAATAACAGAAATAATCAAACAAATAGTTTAAATAACGCGCTTACTCTTGGGCCATTTTAGTCTCCACCTTTTGAACAGTAGCCACTTGTAATTTTGGTGGTTGAATAACTGCTTTTTTGGCAAAATCAGTCCGGGCTTTTTTATCAGCAAATCGACTGGTACATTCCTAAACTATGCAAATTTGTTAAATTCTCTATTTTGTTATATTAAACTTGAAATTTTTTATTCCTTAACTATAAAGCCTCAAGTTAAAGGGCCTCACCTTTCGGTACAACTTTTTATATTTACATCGAAAAATTTAGTATTCTATATTTATCATTATATAAATGATTGTGTTCCTTTTCATCGTTTGTGCTTGATTTTAGAATTTCTATAACAATGATACTCCACCGACTTCGGCGCGCTTTAAACTATATTTTAGCATCCTCATATAGATATTAACATTGCTTGTTCTTATTTTTAATTTCAATTCCAATTTTTCTTTCAAACATTTGTTTGTACTTTGTGCAAACCAAAAATGAATGGAAAGAATAAAATCTTCACTTCGGTTATCTTCTCCGTTTGTGGCCGTACATAGGTTGGGACAACATTTACTTCATTTGTTCCCTAAAATAACTATAAGATTATTTCTACAAAATTAAATGACTAGAATAATTGAAACTTGGAGAGAATAAAGCAATGATATTTATGCTTTAAAGAGTCTATACGCTCCGTTTGGTCTTCGTGTTCTTTAACATTTAGCCCAATCAATTCTTCTTCTGGTAATATAGAAACTGATGCCTCTTCCACAGATTCTACAGCAGGTAAAACCCGCTGAGTGATTTGAGTCTTCTCAGCCTTAAGAAAAATAGTACACAATTTAATTACACATCCTGAAATACTTGTTATCTTAAACCTTTTATACTATATGTGAATGTCTCTACCTTTCCTGTTGTTCCATCTTTCTTAATAGTTTTAGATTTTGCTTTAACAGCTTCTTCCTGCACTACTTGCAACTTTTCAGTGTATTCTTCTGTTGCAACTAAGGGAAGATCTTGTGTGTAAGTTATCTAAACATAAATTTTAAAAGTTTTATATCCTCCTTTTTTAATTACTACTTACTTCATGTTCTCTGATCTATCCCAAGCCTACCTCCCTGTGTTTTTTAGTTTTTCCTTCTTCTCTCTCCACCTCCTTCGATTCTACTAATGCAAAAGAAGCATCGACCTAAATAGTAAGAAGAAATCAATAAAAAGTTCTCTAAACATAGCAGAACTGTTCAAAAATAGCAAAAGCATATTTTCATGAGACCTTCTTTTTAGAATATATGAATTCTAATAGCTACATTCGTTCAATCTTCCCTAATTTTTTTCTTGGAAAAAGGTAAAGTTATACCAGTTGAAAATTTAGCTCTGATTAATATTTATGTTCAGAATTCGCACTTTGAAAAAATTATGGAACGGTCAGATACAAGATAAGCAATTATGCGACTTTACTAAATATTGCATGTGAGATAGTGTAACATCTAGATGGATTAGGAGTAAAATATCTATAGTATTTCCTCTAAATACTTCGTTCTTTTTCATATTGGCTATAAATTACTGTCAATTATAATTATTCTTTAATACAGAAAATTATGACTGAGAAAAGACTACATTTTGGAATCACATTCACCTCGAAATCACCATCCATTACTTCATACTCCATCTCATCCTCTTCAATTTCAACTGGGTGGGCAACAATTAATGGAGAAAGAGACTGTAATAAGGGTAACTGAAACTACAACAAAAGAGAGTTTTAACACCTTTCTTAATTATGATATTGTTTATGGCAATATTCTCAGCTGTTTTTCTTTTTATCTCATGGCCTTATATTTTCTCACCCTCTCCTCATCTGTGCTTTGGTTTTCGTCTAACTCCTCTTCATCATACTCGCTACATTCGTCATAGTCTTCATCTTCATCCCAGTATTCATCGTCAGAATACTAAAATTTTACGGATATTTAAGTCAAGGTTTTATAATGGAAGAAAGAATTATTACAGAACTGTTGTCCAACTAGATAGAATAAACTAATAGTACTTTCAAATAAATAAAGAAATATGTGGTGTACAGCATTTTATGGTATGTGACATTATCTCATAAGATTAGGATAAAAACATTCGTTATTTGCGAGACTTCAATACTACAAAATGTTATTAATCTGAAAATGTGTATTACTACATACTTCTTCATCGTCATAATATTCTGAGTCGGTATATTCGTCATCGGTGTCTTTCATAGCTGCTCTGTCTACCAAACGAAGAGTACAACCTACTTGCACCGATTCATGGAAATGTTGACCATCATAGTCCTTAATAGCGAAATTAAGATAGAAAAACAGTTGGTGAACACAGCAACGATATAGAAATCATTGAAAGACTAAGACTTGAATGATAACCTCATCACTAGAGTATGTGGCAGGGCTCATATAAACTCCAAGAGAAGAAGAACTTGGTCGTCCAAAAGAGGAATAACAACCTCAAAAAATCTATAAGTAATATTTAAATAACAGGGTAATAAAGAGGAGTTTTTATAGTACCATAATCCTCATCATAATAATCTTCACAGCTGTGAAGACTGTCTTCATCCCAGCTTTCTTGTCCATCATAGGTTATCGAACACGTGAATATAGGAGGAGGTACAGCAAACAAACGGTCTACACGTCCGCGAGAATCTAGTTGCCTAATAAAAATAATATTTTAAGCACTATTACATAGAAAAAATTCTTAAAACAATAACTTATTTGAGAATTTAAAAAAATGTTAATTTAATTGAAAACATGAACCTTGAAGATTCAACGAATAGAGGCATACTACTATCACTATCGTAATCTGAAACAAACGGAGAACAGTGAGAGGAAGAAGGAGAGAGCGGATATAGATCACCTAAAAGTAGATCTATAATAAAATAGAAATTAAATTATTAAAAAACTAACATTAAACATAAAGTACATCCATGAATTTTGATGCCAAGCCAGTGACCTTCGAATTGGTCTGATTTGAGTGATAGTAGAGACAATGAGAATAGATGGCACATGCTGTTATGGTAGGACAAATAGAATTCGGTACAAAAAAAGATAATTTTGTAAAAATTTTTGGCATAACAAAAAGTATTTCTGGTTGTGAGAGTAGTGGAATACTGAGGTGATTAGGTCGTATCGAGACACAAAACTACCTACTTCACTCTTCTCACAGGCGAATGAAGTTACGGTGGTGGACAATCAGAGAGATAAACTTTTAGAAACGGCTTTAAGACATCATTTATTTCAAGTTTGTTGAGTTAACTATCCTTACCTAATGGTCTGGCACCGTGCAAACTAAATGTCTGGGAAACAGAGTACTCAAAGTCTGATTCATCTGCAATAATCAAGTTTAACCGTAACTATATGATTTTTCTGTTAGGGTAATATGCTTAACAAAAAAATAGTCAAAAACTCTGATGCATTTTGATTATAATATTTCTGATATAACATCACCAAAACCATATTTTTAAGTACTCTGTAATAAACCACAGCTTGTAAGCCTTTTTAACTTACAATCTACTTCGTCTTCTGTTTCGGTCCATTCTCCATCACTTGAGTGGTTCCAAATTATATTTGCTGATGTCGACATTGGTGTTGAAGGCACGGATGGTTGTGTGACCATCAGAAGTGGTGGTCGTGGATGAGAACATAACTGCAAATTGAACTATAGATGTTTTGCATTCATTATTATACAAAAATACAAATCTTTTGATAAAATGTCAACCTCAGATACAGTTTCTGCTTCTTCACTGGTAACAGAATCTTCACGTTCTTCTTCAACTTGTTTTTCTCTTAGCAAAGGTTTTAATTTCTCTTTTAGACAATCAAGAGTTCGACTTAGATCTCGTCGACGACGTATAACTAGAAGAAAAATAAATATCTTAAGAGAAAAAGAAAAAGAAAAAGATTTATTGTATATAACAGTGTACAAAACTTAACGAACACAAATGAAATTTTATAAACCAACTTTTCTTCACAGGATCTCCTACAGATTTTGATCTTTCGTCTCTCCCTGGAGATAAACGAGAGCTAATAGTAGCAGAACGATATATATTAGGTAAAAATACTAAATTGGTTAAACAGTTATGTTCAAAGTGCTACTTATTGTTCAGAATATATTTAGCCAAGGCTTTTAGCATTATTGCAGCTAATAAGTATTATTCCTTTAAATAATGTTATCTCACTTATTTTACAAGAATTTCATGAAATTTAATGTTAGTAAGTACTTTCAACCTATTCGCTCTCATCGAAAACAACAAATGCAATTAATTACCTTCATTTTGCAAATTAATAGTGTACAAATAAACAATACAAGTGAAATTTGAGTATATCGCAGAATTACTCTGATAATAGAAGCATTTTTTTAAGAAAATTGTTAATTTATATTGATTAAACCATGTTTCTTTATATAAAGGAGTCAAAAATTTCATCATAAAGATTTGAAAAGCAAATGTAAAGAAATATATCTAACCATCTTTGAGTCCACATGTATTAATTGATGTAGGTGCTAATGATTGAGGGATGCCTTCATGTGACTTTTCAGTTCTTCTTAGCTTAGCTGGGCTTGATGAACGACTACGTATCTGGCAAAAGTGTGACTTAATCCAGTAAGGAAAAATAGGTAATCCACTATCAAACAGTTTATTTAGATACGAGACCTTTTTAATTGAGTTAATAGAGATGGTAACATCAGTGGTCGGCTCTTCTGTTTGAATTGATTCGACTAAGATTTCTGGATTTGGCGGAGGCAGTGATTTATTTTCATAAAAGACTGGTGTATTATTTAATGCATTGGTTGGTGAGGCAGCAGAAGATATTACTGAAACTTTTAAAATGATTTTCACAACGTTTAAAAACTATAGTGCTTATAAGTACAGCAACGATTTTAAAAAATAATAGTACCTCCTATTATTTCACTTTTTTATTTGAAATTCTTGTTATACTAGAATATTTTCTTTGGAAAGAGGTTATGAACGTCATTACCTGAATCTAATTCTTTAAGGGGCAATGTCGTTGATCTTTCGCTTAATCTCTTTTCCATAATCTGATTTGAGGGTATTGAATTGGAATTTCTAATTGGAGTAGATTTGCTCAATAAGCATGAAAGAGAGTCGGAATCCTCAGTAATTATAAAAGTTTTGGAAGGAGAAAGACGTGAGTTAGTTATTGGCAATAGTGCTGGCTTAATGTTCGTGTTGTTTGCTTGAAGCTTTGCTGATTGACCAGCAGTTGCTTTTCCATTGTCAATAGTTAATGCTGACAATTTAGTTGGTTGGATAATAGCTTGATTCGGATCTATTTTACGAGAATCTTCTTTAAAATTTGCATGACCATCTTCCTTGTTAGACACAAAGTTGCATCCTTTTTTTGAAATAGATAGGCTAACATTAGGTAGCGGATGACCAAGAGTAGAAATGGGGATTTCAGATTTTTTCTTTTCAATGGCTTCCGTTAATTTAGTCGTTAGTGAGTCTTTTTTTAACATTTTATCCATAGCAGAAGCAACAGGTTTCAGCTGTCGAGAAGGCAGAATGGCTGAAAACACAAAAATTTTCTTTTGATTTAGCATTGCTGCATTAATTCTACAATTAAAAAGCCGATGTTTTATTAAGCAGTTAACACGCAAATGCCCATACAAGCAACCACACGTCTAACCGGGCTGCAGTTCTATATCGCAGTACTTCTCTTGGAACAATTGCGCAGCTGTCTTTGTCTTTTCAATCGCCATTTCTTTCTCCGTAACTATCGATAATTCTGAAATTCTCTACGGACACCCTCCTAACCAAAAAACTATAATCAATATTAAAAAATGTGTCTTACCAGGCATGGTTAAATCTTCGTCTTTTGGCTCTTTTTTTCGTGGCATCATAGGAGAACATGTTGGGGTAACTAAGTCAGAAGCTGGTGAATTTCGAATGGAACCATTGGGAGTGATGGAGGCATTAATCTGAAGAAAAAAATCACTCTTTCTTCACTCTATACTATATCTATGAACTTGTTTTCCACATTTTACTCTTATACTACCTCCGCCTTTTTTCTCTCGTTTATTTCTTTAAGTTTTTCTGCAAAAGAGCTATCACATTCAGAAGTACTTCCTTCTTCATCTGAGGACGCTTCTTCTTCAGCTTCACTATGGGAGATAAATTGACGAATTCGGGCTGGAAATATATTATAATTATATAAACATTCGTCATACATATATGTACCTTCCCCATATAACTGCATCTCATTAGCCTCTATATACTTCTGACTAACAATTTCCCCCATTTTCGTCTTCATCATCAGATTCCATCTTCTTTACATATCTATCGTACAATTTCTGGAACGTTGATTCAACGTCATCAGTATTAGTACTTTCCTGAAGAATCTTTTCAGATAGAAAAAGAAAATGTTTTAAAGAAGCACAAATATTCTTAGCATAGAAAATATCCTCTAAATGCTCAGTGTTCAATACCCACAAGAGATCCCTTTATTTTCGCAGATATACACGCACATTACAATGGTCAGCTGATCAATCACGCATCATCATTTGACTCACTAACCAATATATGATACATAAGAATAGAATTGCTATTGGAGTTTATCTAAGTACTATGATAACAACGCGGAACTAACCACACTTTCTCTAGGTGGTGCTTTTTCAAATCTTGACATAGATTTGTAATCTCGATCGAGACGGTTGCTTCGAGGTAGAGAGTCAGAGCTATACCAGATGATAAGAAATCATATCTAATACTTTACTACATATACTTGAAGAACCGTCTTACGTCATATATCCTGGCGTTTTCGACCTGTATTCAAATCTAACTCGTGGAATATAAGATGTTGAAGCCGAGAAAGACGGTCGATATCTATCAATTAATATGATTAGCTAACGTTTACTTTAAATCCACTTAAACCTTTTACAAAGCTCACGAAGAAGTTGTATCCGATCGGAATTTAGTAGCCGATGCATTGCTAGATAGGTCCCGAGAACATGAGAGATTATAGTCGCGCACGAAACGTGGAGCAGAAGAATCAGTAAGACAAAAACCTTTAAAATTACAAGCATTTAAAAAGTAAGGTGAACAAATCAAATAATGATGAGACCAGAACTTACCTGTCCCTAGACTTCCACTTCTTAATGGAGCAAATGCCGTTGATGCCTTATGACTTAATCCATGTACAGAGGTTGGGTTAAATGAGGCTTTGTGGGAAGAAAATGATAATAAGTGATCTGTGCTACCATATCTAGAAACTTATGGATCAAATTTTAAAATAGAACAATACAAAAAAACAGTAATAAGTGCACCTGTTCATTGTTATGTAGTTCTTAGTTGGTGTAAAATCGTAGTGAAAAGAATGCGACATCCCGGAATAGCATGGTCGACTATAGGTTCTATCTGTACGCGATAGTGACGGTGCCACTGTGTTACGCGAGAGTCCAGCAAATGGATCATAGGAACTCGCGCGCGACATACGATTAGATGTTGACTATAAAACAGAATAGCATTGGTTTAACTTGCATTGATTCTGAACTAGTTAAGTTATAAATGTCATTAATTAATTGGAAAAGCTAGTACTAAACAAACGAAAAATACTTAATAAAAAGATATAGAAATATTGGTAGATGGCTAAGAAAGACAGCTGGCAAATGGGCGTATGCGCGTACACATAGCGAACATATTAGATTAAGAAAATTCTCCATAACTTCTTTTACCTGTTTTAATATATCTTACCGTATCTCTTCCATAACTTGTTCTGTATGGTATATTCTCTCTTTCTCCTCGACCAACACTACCACTTCTGATTCGATAGTTATACATCTAACCAGGCTAAATAAAACTAAGAATTTTGCACATTATGTGATCAATGTTTACTTTATATGCATACAATATGGTCTTAGGGATTTTTAAAAATATTTAAAGCTTCTATTAAGATCAACTAGAACTTTAATTTTAAAAATCTGCAGTATACCTCTGTAACAAATAAACTTGTTATTTAACTGTAAATGTGTATCATGAAATGAGAAAAATCTATAAAAAAATAGGAGAAATAGCACATCAACTACGGCAAAAAAGTACAAGCACAGGCGATGAGCGGTCGACTGAGGGGTGCGGAGTGTAACAAGGCGATAACATACCGACTGCCGGAAGGCAATAGGGCAAAGGGCAATAAGATTTTGTAGAGATTAAAGGAAGGATATTAGAATAGTTTATTAAGATCAAGTAGTTTCTAAACGTCCTACAAAAACTCTCTTTATTTTTTTTTTAAATCATAAAAACCAAGCATCTTCACAATAAGAATAGTTTTAATCATGATGCAAAATAAATTAATAAAACAAAACTACTTTACTTTATGCGCAGAGGTATGCAAGTTCATTGATAATTGTTGATTTCTCAATAAATGCAACAAATTCATTCCTACTGACTATAAATTATAGCACACTCATAGTACATAGCTCAATAATTTCCGTCCATGCTTGATTTAAGTAAAAAAAAGATGTTAATATGTGGACAGGTATAAATAACCATAACACAATAAGACATGTCCCGTCAAACAAAGAACTAATATATAGAAACAAATTATGCAAAATATAAAACAATTTGTAGATCAGTGGCGTTATTAACGTAAAATGTGCAAAATCAATTATTTATGATCAACAAGAAAAGATCATAACCCCTCGAAATTTATAAAGGTGAATGCCGATTTACGTCTTATCGATAACATCAAGTAGACCATCCATAACGTGGCAACCAAGATCTTCTAACATGCTCTCAGCCGCAGGTAGATCAAGGAAGTTCTTTAAATAACAGTAAAATAAGAATAGCGACTTATAAATTACTGATAAAATAAATAGATCAACCTCAACAGCAAGTTGATAGTCATCACATACTGGTAGACCGATTGTGATATCGCCACTTTCTGATACTGCTTCTTCAATAGATAGACGGGAAAGTAGTGGGGCTTAATGAGTGAACAATAAGAATAAAACTGAAGGTCATAAAAAAAAGAATTTGTTTAAAATATTGTGTGAAAACCAGTCTTTCAGTGACTACCAGCATGGCTGACGATAGGACATGGTAGCTTTTCACTAGAACAGCAAGATGTTAATATACACGAAGGGGACTCCGCCTGGATGAAATGTCTTTAAGACACTACCACTAAACACAAAATTTGACAAATTTTCACAATATAGTACACACATTGTTTACTAGTACAGCATCCATATCTGCATACATCTCATCATCTGTCCCAGTCCCAAAGGGAAAATCCGAATCATAATCTAGATGAATATCGTTTGTTTCATCAGGGAATGGTTCACAAAGCTAAATATCACATAAGATTAAGATTAATGTAAGTAAGTAATAAAATGTAGGAAACAAAATATTAAAAAATCCTAGTTAAATTATGCAATAGGACGACTGTCAGGCAGATGAAAATAGTGAAAGCTAACCGGTGAGATCAATTTCAATGCTTGATGCGTATCGGAATTAAAATCATTCATTTTCAAATTATTTGGGTAGTCCTAAATAACTAAATTGTAATCAATATTTAGCAATATAAATTTATTTAAGTAAATTTAATTAAACACTTGACTTGTGTAAGAAATACGCAAACTTTAATGACTCGTTCAAATTATTCCACTTAAATTTATGAAAGAATACTGATTGAAAAAACCTTGCTGGGAACAACAGCAATAATCTGGATATCGTCGAGATCGTCCATGCATTTCAAATCAGTTTGTGAAATCCAGACTTCCAGCTTAAGGTAGAGTAATAATTTCTACTATGCCTATCTCTTCATCCCAAATCTTATTTTATTTTTCATCTCCACATTACCTCTTTTTTATGTATGTCCTGTCCATTATTCCCTTCGTCGGGAAGTAAATCATGTAGGAAATCAAGTGACACTGATTGCATAAGTGTTCTATCGTCCATCAACTGAACTACTTTACATAAAGTTTATCTACTTCTAGAATCTAACACAGATACCTAATAAATTACAATAATAATGTACCTCTACACCACCTTCAGGAGATGAAACAAAGAATGACTGCATATCAATTGGGAGACCAGAACTGTTTTCACATAGCTAATAGTAAAGTTTTACTTGAAGAACTTTAATTAACGTACAAAATTTACCTCATCTCCATATACCCAACAGGTATCATCATCTATTAAGTCTGGACTAACTGTACCACTATCTATTACCGTATCTTCAGATGAAATGGATATATTTTTCGAAAGACTGGAATTAGTTGTGCTGGATATTTTCGTTGAAGAATGAAATTCCTAAATTATTGAAACAATAATCCTAGAATTTCATAAACTTTCTAAGAAATAAGATTTTTGAAGGAAGATAACTATTAAGTGAAAAACTACAAAACAATATTAACCTGACTACATCTAACTACTGGTTTACACTTCCAATTCTGAAGCATATTAACGCAAAGGTCCTCTGCTATCTAAAATCAACAAATAAAGCCATATTCTAAAAATACCTGTATAAAAATAAAACAACCTTATCTCTAGTATCAAATAAAGAAATAGCACTCGGGTTCCCAAGCAATTTTGTTGAAGGGATTTGTTCTTTATCCTGTTGTATTTTCTCTTGTAAATTACTGATAGACCAATCTAAATGTAATATTGTAAAATAAGATATCCTAATGTATCACCAATACCGTAATACCTTTCATCATTTCCGTAGCCTTTCGTTGTGCATCACGCATTACATACCGCAATTCCCTTTCGCCCTTTGTTCTTTCCTTTTTTTTTTCCACTTTCCTTCTCCGTATTTCTTGTGATCTGCAAATAGCTCATGACAGATCTATTGAACACAAATATTTAACCAGGTGTAAGTCAAATTATATCCAAGTTTTAGCCTTACCTTAACCATTTAACTTGCTCCTCACTGCTACGAAGACGTGAGAAATTCTTCCTAGCTTTTATTACATTAGTGTTAACCTAAACAGTCTAATTATTGAAAAATAACTTTACAAAATCTGAAAAATAACTTTGTGTGGCTTCCTAATTGAGACAATTTTTCCAGAAATTTCTCCTTCATCAGCAGTTACTTGAATCCTCATTTTCACAGGAGGTTGTGAACCATCCATTGTGCATATTGGCGATTCCTAAGGTATACCTTTTTACAATAGCTTTCTCTATTGAAATAGCCAAAAAACTAAAATTATAAAATTGTATCTTGTAATACAAAAATAAAAAATTTAGATTCACATCACTTTGTCCAACACCCGACTCTACACTGTGTACCCCCGCAATATAGCCCGTTATTACCCGCCTTGAACCCTGTAAAGGAAATAAAACAAACAATTACAACTATGACAAAGTGCATGACAATTCACACCATAGTTCTCTCCATATCGTTTGCCACTTGCTTTTCTTCAGCTTTTCGTCTATCCAGCAATTCGCGAAGCTCGTCGATAGTCAGCTGAAGCCCGGTGATGTGACGAGGCAACACTGATTTACGCACTTCTGCCATATTATCTAACTAATATTATAGAATAAGTAATTTACCTTCGCCAGCTCTTCATCAGTGGTTGAATCATCATCAACACTACTCGACTTACTGGTAGCATGGCATCTATTGCTCATTTTTAAACTAAATACCTTAAATACCGAACAAATCCTACTTGTTCTATTACTGAATCTAGTCACTCTTAGAATGTTTTATTACAACTTTAACCAATATTTTATGATACTATACCTATAATAGAAGGTTCTGCAATATTTCACTAAATAGCGTATTATCTATTTTATAACGTATCCCATAAATATTATTAAAAAATTCGCCTGTTCTAGAATATTCTCCATATATAAAACATGAGCATGTATTCACATAGAAAACGCATACTTATGTTGAAGTAAAGGTATTTTAAGCACTTCAGTCTCTTATAACTACCAATATATCAGCTGATTACCCATGAGGCCAAATTGCATTCTGGAATCATTCCTCCTAATAGCAGCATACTAAAATTGATTTCTAATTTCAATGGCAAATGTTAGTTATTAATAACAGAACTTCATAAATCACAACAGTGCAATGTTCTCACCGTTCGCAATCGGTTACAAGCTAAACTAGTTAAATTCACGTACATTACTCATTCATAAAATGGATTTACTATCTACTAAATAATACCAATTTTGGTTTTTCGTATATTCTAATAATAATTACATTTAAAGGTACTCATAAATAAATGTTCTGTAAAATCAACTTAGTGCTAAAAAGACACTGTAAACCGTATAGCAATAAACCATTATCATACCACATACATGGTTAGAATATAAGCATGAATATCAAATTTAAATAACCTTAAATGATCTGAAGTAAATGTAAATGAATCGCGTTTTTAAGAAAGGAAAGTTTATAATGAGTATCATCTCCATTATTTCAAAATAAATACAGTATCACTGAGTACTATAATTCACAGATAGTGTTTTTGGAACATTGCCTTTTAGATAATTTTAATGTGAGTTGTCTTCGTTATACATAAAGCATGGATGGGTTTTGTAGTTTACGGAAAGTTCTGAAACTATATTTAAAGCCATAGAATTAAGCAATATAATAGTACAATTATTTTAAGTAATTAATATATTATAACCTAGAACATTGAGGGTCATGGTTTTAACCAGATATATAGTTAAATATATTAAATAGTAAAAATCACCAAGTATAGAATATTTAGTGGGTAACTGAGACCTTATTGCATATTAAACTCAATAATTACTAAACCATTTAAATGTACTGTAGCTTAGGAATTCCGAAATGGTGCATCATAACTTTGGTTGCAGAAATTTGGAATTATGACAACAAATTATAAACTGTAAGCGGCCAACTATTAATCTATTTTTGCAGATACATTAGCATTACTGTATGTTGCCATTATTTCTCTACTTAAAAAATCCTCGAAGTGTTATCTTAGATAAACATTTAATTAGCACAAAGACAAGCGAATTCCGTTTGATATTTTAAATCATGATTATCATATATAGAATAGGAATAGTTCGGGAATATTATGAGACATCTAAAGCATTTGAAGGCGGATTGAATAAACTCATATTTTATGTGAGAGAGTTCTTGAGAATAATTTCTGTTTGTTTAGAGTTTACTAGTACACGTTGTTCATGAAACTAGATGGATGTTTTATCTGGAGAATATTCTAAATTCGTTTTTTCAAAACACTTCGATCAGTAGTTTCTAAGAAGGTCAAGTTTAATTTATAATTTTTGTAATTCAGGCTGTGCGTAATAAGCCAACTGAGTTCGCAATAATGTATTGCCTTCAATGGCTCATTCCTGTGTTATTGATACCCAAACATTGGTTGCATCCCCTATTTTTGATGGAGCAAGCGCTTTTCATGTGGTTCTATATAATTGGATTCTTTTTGGAACGAAGGTGGTTGCAAATTTTATACCGAATTAATTTGATCTTAACATTTACCACAAGATGAAGTATTTCCAGGCCATGTCATATTTGTTCTGCTATCTTTTTTATCGCTCTTGGGCTCCTGTGCTATGCGGATCCTGATAGTTGCATTTTCTGGCCAACTTGTGACAAGAAAATGAACGGGGAGGTTTGTGCATATGTGTATAAGAATGAAATAGAAGGTCGCTTGTAGATCTTAATTCTGGTTACTTAGAGCGTTCAACCACCACTTTAACAATTGAAAAGAATACTTTGTTATTTAATATATACATTATTACAACCATATTTTTTGTTGTTGTGGGCGATGGACTTATTTACCGGAGCTTTGTCTCGCCTAAATAACCTATTCCTCTCGCGTTTTTATGCTCAACTACTATTGTAATGACCATATCGTTCATTGTTCCATCGTATTGTTTGCAGTTTGTTCGAAGTATTATGGGTGGATCAAATCAATTCTTCACAAGTCATTTGATGTTTTATTCAGTGATAAGTTCAGTAATAAAATGCATGCATATAGAAGTTGGACAATACTTAGTTAAGCAACTACGAGAGCTAAAAAAAAATACATGCTTAACCAACATTCTTAGGAAAACAATGATTTAAACAATTCGTTTCGCGATTCATGACTAAATTCAACTACTTCGGGCTTGGCAGGATGAAAATTAACTAATTTTGGGATTGCAACATATTTTATTTTTCGTTCCTTTGATGCTCTATTATCAACTACCTGCTTTTTCGGCCGTCTAGTTTTCAATTTCTGCATTTCAATATAATGCCTAAAATAAATTTGTTTGTAAAAGCAAAGTAGTGAGAAATGTGTATATATACCTTGTCATGCAAGCCGGATCCTGCGTTTTACTCGTTTTCTTGTCAATCAGTTCCTTTAACAAAATCTGGTAAAAGTCATCATCGTCATAAATTTCTGGGTCTTCATCAGCCTTAATAGAAAATAACGTTATATTATTTCGATGTACATTGTTTGCTAATTGCACGGGATTATACATTTTAACGTCCTGACCTCCGGATCGCCACCAATTCTATCAGTCTCGGAACGTTTAGTCTGTGATCTTTTTAATAAACGAGCTTTGTCTGCTAAAATCTAGAATAAATCTAAATATACAGTATAATATAATACTTCAGTCTATGTTACAAAAACAAATACGGAAGAATGACAATAAGTCTGCATGCTTATTATGTAAACTATAACCAAGTATCTGGGATATAACTGGAGTAGTTAAATTACACCTTGTCAATGTGTTGAACAATCCCGTTTTCAAAAGCAGAGAAGTCCTTTTTAGCTTCCTTTGACTTTCGCATCGTTGTTAGACGAGTCCTCTCGTCCCATTTAGTTAGTGTGGCATCTCTAAAGTCACGGACTTAGTTGTATTCAATAAGACTTAAGCAAACATGGAAAAATTCAAATCAATGATATTGAATATGGCCTATACAATTAATTAGTCCCTATAATAAAGACGAAATATTTGCCTGAACTTCACGAATTTTTCTTCGTTGTCCTGCACTGCTTTAACCATTGCTCTCCACCCTAACTTTTTTTCTATCTTGTTGTTACTAGATGGAAACATCCTGAATATAACTACTTCTTTATTATAAAAAAAATCGGGATTATTAAATAATATATTTGAAACTCATACTCTCCAAACACTTCTGCTTCATCATTTCGTTCATCTTCACTACTTGTGATTTCCTCATCACCAGAATCAATTTCTCCTGTAGCATCAAACATTTTCCAACAGTTGAGGAAATACTAGAATAGAATTTATATTTCCTAAATATTATAAACTGTAAGATACCTGTACATTCCCCTAAAATTGGCTTGGTAAATGGCGATCCAATGAGTAACTCATGTTCAGCTTCCAAAAGTAATAAAATAATACGCCGTACATTGCTCTTCGCTATAAATAAGAGATTTCATCCTATTCATAATCATATGATAACATGTTATCCATTGGAAAACTATATTTAAGTTACCAGTAATATAGTAATTTTTAGTTTCTTCTTCAGCGTTCTTTAGAAGCTCCTTTGCCAACTGCCCTCTTGGAAGCTGATTGTATAGTCTTATTGCTGTTTGCAACTTAATTTTAAGGTATAATAGTTGTTCCCAAATGGATAGTTGACAACGTACAGCTGATGCTCAAATAAAATCTTTGAAAATACGACCATCAATTCTTAAATTAACGTAAGGCTCCTTACTTTTTATGGTTTCCTTCTCTTTAACACTACTTATTAGCACGTTACCAGTCGTTAACTCATCAACATTATCATTACCATCTAGTTCTTCTTGGTCAGAATGTCTTTCTTCAGAGCCCTACAACTTGACAAAACAACACGGTAACAAACGAAAACAAGTGAACATATTGTATAATTTTTACTATTATAAAAACTAACCTCAATATTGGACTCAGAATTATCTTCGGAATTTGTGCTGTCCTCTTCGTTATATCCTGTTAATTTATGCGAAATAAATATGGTTAAAACCCAGTTTAATCATGACAATTAAAAAACAACATACCAAATTCATTCACTCGAATATCTTCATTAAACTATTTTCCTATAATGTTATTTACTTTCTAATGTACCTTGTTCAATTTCATTCATTCCGTTTCTCATTTTATTATCGGCTAGTCCACTGATCTCAGCGAAGTCTCCGAACAACTCTTTACGAGAAACCTACTTGTGAAACCACATATTTATGTTAAATAATACTTATTCTAAATAACTAAGAAGTTTAAAATAAATTTCACACTATTTAAAAAATCGGAAATATATATGACAGGTATAGCTCACTTTTTCACCCTTATATTTCGAATCATTGTTTAAATTGGCTCTAACCAGGGAATTATCTCCTTCGTTCCCTTCGGAAAATTTATTGGTTCGAACAGTTCTTGGAAAAATTCCTATAAAACTAAATAATTAGTGTAAAATATTTACCTCTTTAAAATAGTAAAAATATTAAACTACCATCAATATCTTCATCTTCTAAATCCGGCAATGTTGGTGCTGGTAATAAAAGCTTCTCCAACTCTTTCGGTAAAGACATCTAACAATTATAAAAATACCACTATAAGACAGATTGGTGGCCTAACATATTTTTTACTCAGTTGTACATAATACTTTTAAATTCATAATCTGTTTATACCTTAAAGATTTCCAACATTTCAACTTGCACATTAGCAACTTAATATAGTATAAAAAATCCTTAGATATTTTATATTATAACTCTGTTAAAATTAAAATATCATCTAACTATGAAGAGTTGTATACAGGAAATAGCTTTAAAAAACCGTGGAATTGCATAATTAGACAATATAACGAAAGACCATTTCAAAAAGTTGGATTTTTATGGTTTAGCTGATAAGTATACAATGCCAATTTTCTTTTTAAAAAAATAAAAATGAATAGATAAGGCAAAATTATATTATTCACATAGCTTTGGATCTAGATTACAACATAAAAGTACCTCACAAAGAAAATTTTGAAACTTAATTTAAACTACTGTATTAAAGCGTTAAAGAACTATTTGAGGTACTGTAATAAAGTGAAAATTGATTTGAATATTTTATATTTGTGGTTTTTACTGAAGTTTGTAAACCATTTACTAGAAGATTAATATTATTGCGTTGTCAAAGTAAGTAAATTGCAAGTATTCTAATGCAACTGTATTTCTTGAATTGTAGATGGCTCTACGCGTTGACTATGAAGGGAGTAATGATGTGGGAGTATTTTGTACGCTTACAAATAGTTACTGTTTAGTTGGTATAGGAGGGACACAGAACTTCTACAGGTACAATAACTTCATTTAGCACACTTTTCAGTGATTTCTTAGTAGTACAACGTTTAAAAATATTTCATGCTGCATTTTATTTGTCTGTTGTAATGCATAAAGATGTTAGCTGAAACGCTTATTTTGTAGTACTGTTGAAGCTGAGCTAGCTGATGTGATTCCTGTTGTTCATACTTCTATAGCTTCTACTCGCATTGTGGGCAGAGTCACTGTTGGTAAGTTCCTGGTCATTTCTTCCAAATCTATTTTAAATTTCTATGTTACTGGTAGACATTTATTCCAATTTAAACTACGACACTTATTACTTCTTACAATTCATGGCTGTTGAACATAGCGAGAAATGAAGTTGTTGAGGATTAAACTTAACTAGTAGACTATAGCGGTCATTCAACAAAATAAGTAATCTATCATCTGGAATAAATATCTATTTAATTACGAGCAGAAAACCCACATTGAACACTAGAGTCATTGTAATGTGAATACTATTAGCAAGAAAAATTGCTTATCGCCAAACTATTTAGCCGATAAAAAATTAAACGTTGTAATTAGAGGCAATGCATTAGGTTGCATAATTCAAATCATATCCAATGCGTCGATTAATTGTATTCTTTATCTTATCATATTTGTGGTTAAAACAATTTAACAAACTTTTTTAGGTAATCGTCATGGTCTTCTAGTACCTAATGCTACTACCGATCAAGAGCTGCAACATATTAGAAATTCTTTGCCTGATGAGGTACCTTATAAATTCATTGAGTTTGGTAACATGGTAACAGTACATGTCTTATTTCTTTATATGAAAAGAAAAGTTTCTAAGGTAAAAATACGCCGTGTGGATGAACGTCTTTCTGCACTTGGAAACGTCATCGCATGCAATGATCATGTAGCAATTGTACACGCTGAAATCAGTCAGGAAACAGAACAAGCACTTGTAGACACACTCAACGTTGAAGTGTTTCGCGTTAGCTTGGCTCAGAATGCTTTGGTCACTACCTTTATTATTATTTACTATTACCGTTATTTATTAATACTAGTGTTAAAATAATAACTGGGTTTTATACTAGTATTTGACTTTCTCTCACTTTCAGGTAGGTAGTTATTGTGCCCTATCTTCACAAGGATGTTTGGTGGCTGCTCGCACTCCTCCTGAAACTCAAAGAGAGCTAGCCGCTCTTCTCCAAATTCCTATTGTGGCGGGAACTGTTAATCGTGGGTCGGAATTAATTGGCGCAGGAATTTGCGTTAATGATTGGGTTGCTTTCTGTGGTGAATTTTTTTCAAACACTTTAAAGTTTCATTTTGTCTCTCTTGTTCCAGAATTGTTACTAATTGTTTATATATTATAGGCTTGGATACCACTTCAACTGAACTATCTGTGGTAGAATCAATTTTCAAACTAGGAGAGCAGTGTGCTCCATCATCTATAAGCAACCAGTTACGGGAAACATTGATTGAGAGCATGCTATGATATATTTCGCATTTATAATTATCATGACTAGCATTTTAAGTGATATTACGTTTCGGCAGTCTTCAGATCACTGGCTAAGTTACTTTTTTAATATTGCAAATTATATTCTTGGTAATTTACCAAACATCGCATGTTCAAAGCAGTATAGTTTGTTGTGAGCGTTGTTTTCTATGTTATCAGTGATTACGTACCAATAAAGATTACAGTGTGGTAGGTTATTGATTAATGATGTTCGTTGCACCACTCTGTAGTCAGGGTTTACCATTCATTACTATTGTTACTTTGTGTTGCTGTTCCAATCAGTGTTGCTTGTGATTTGCCTGGCAAAGTTTTGTCTCAATTATGGCTAGTGCTTCAATCGATCTGGATTCGCTTACCCGTGTATTATCGACATATACAGGAAGAGACAAAGCACTCCGTTCTCTCTGTTTTTTATTGCAGCTGAGGGCGCATTGCTGTTATAAGGGAAAAACTGAACTACTAGCTCTTGCTAAGCAGTGTAGTGCTGCCCGTCTAGTGCTTCGTCAATTTAACCATCCATCTATGGCGAAGGCCTGCCAGCAGATTTTTCATGGGACATCAACCGACAAATTTGAGTTCATTTGTACAGCTACTATAACCGGGATATACACAGTTTATGGGGTCGTAGAGTTAATAGCATGGCTCTCAGATGCAAGGATTCTGGCGATGGATTCGGTTCGACTCTGGAAGTTGTGTCTCTATATGTGGATTACTGCGTTAATGGTAGGAATAATTCGTCAAATTCGATTGATTTCGAAGAAAACGCTTGAAAAAGCGCAGGAGGAAATCATTACACTAGTAGGACTAATTTCTGATTTTGTGGGTGCTGTGCATTCTCTACCTCACAGGATTTTATGGTCTGGCAAGCTTTCACCAATTCAAAATGCATCTTTTTTTCTAATAGCTTCTCTCATTGGATTCTATAAAGTGTTTTAAATAGTTTAGTGTTACTCTTGTTTGCTGATCAACTATATATTAAAATAATAGTGCCATATTTCGAAGTTAGGTTCAGATTATTGTAGTGATTAATCAGTATGTATTTCTTTATTATTGTTACCCCACTTATATTCCTCTTGAATGTGTAGTGAAAATAAAATTTATGTTGGAAGATTATTCCATGTTGAACATTACATTTAGAATCTATCTAATATTTTGCATCACTAACAAATGGAATAAAGTTTTAAAAATATTTATACCATTTATAAGCACTAATGTACCCTTACCACACCTATTACAGTAACGCAATCGTCTTTTGAGAGACGTGGCAATTTTGTAGTTCGCGGTTTAGCATATGGTTCTAATTTAAATGAATTTGTTCGAAAAAAAAGTCGAATTTATTGGAAAGAGGCCCTCGTGGTGTTTCGAAGGTTTATGTGTGATTATGATTTCATGGTGCAGTTACTCGCATATTTTTGCTACTTTACTGCACTACTTGTTCATAAATATTTGATAAACAAGAAGTGGAGAAAATTACAGTTTAATATAGTTTATGCCTATCAATCTGTTAGCCGTTGTTTTACCTCGTTCGAATTTCTTAGGTGGTCTATGATATGTGTATTATAATTCCTTTTAGTGATGCGTATATTGGTAACTGGTGCTGCAGGATTCATTGGTAGCCATACGATACTTGAACTTGTTGAGGCCGGGTACGATGTTTTGGGTATAGATAATTTCTCCAATTCAATTCCTGGTATGTAATTTTTGAATAATACTTGTCTCCATTTTATCAAATTTATAACACGGATATTGTGGTATCGAGACATTGTATATATTATTAGTATCTCAGATGCTTCGGGTAATGCTGTATCACTGCAAAGAGTGGGTGAACTAGTTGGGAAACATATACATTTTGAAAAGTGCGACGTATGTGATGAGAAACAACTGGATAGGATTTTTGCTGAAGTAGATTTTTTGCCTCTTCTTTCATTTCGTTTAGAAACTCCGAAATAATTTATCTTTACTTTTATAGGGAAACTTTGAAGGCGTTATCCATCTTGCTGCGTTAAAAGCTGTGGGAGAATCAGTAGTAAAGCCATACGAGTATTATTCTAACAATTTAGTTGCAAGTCTCAACCTAATCAAGGTCTCTTTTACGCTTCTTGTGATTGAGTATGTGTAGTTTCATTTTCAGGGAATGTATTTTATTATAGTTTAATTCATTTATTTGAGGCTTTATACAGTCAATACATAACTGATGTTTGAAATAAATATAGAAATAACTATAATCGATTCAGATGTGCAAAAAATTCAATGTAAAGAACTTCATCTTCTCCAGCAGTGCTACAGTTTATGGACCACCAAAAAGCCTCCCAATTACTGAAGATAGCCCTACTGGACAGGTTTATATATGATTAGTTTCTATTTTATAAATTTACACTTTACTATTTCTTATAATTTCAAAGGGTATCACTAATCCATATGGCCAAACCAAGTATATGATGGAACAAATTCTCATAGATGTTGGGAAAGCTGAACCAGTAAGATATTATTTGATTGTTGTTGAGTAGTAATTTAATACGTTTCTTAAACTTCGAAATATCGGTTTTAATGCACTTTTAACTTAAAATTTTATGAAGTTATATCGGGATTATATTTAGGATTGGAATATTGTACTGCTTCGCTACTTCAATCCTGTAGGTGCACATCCGAGTGGTCGAATTGGCGAGGATCCGAAAGGAGTACCCAATAATCTTATGCCATTCGTCAGCCAGGTGTAATTTTGTGGATTTTTAGACACTATTCATTATTACTACTTTCATTTATAGGTAGCAATTGGCAAGCTACCGGTACTGAAAATTTTTGGGAATGAATGGAATACACATGATGGGACGGGTGTACGGGACTATATTCATATAGTAGATCTCGCGAAGGGACACGTGAGTGCCCTCAACAGAATCAATAAAGTCGGTTCGTTGGATGTAGGAAGAATACTGAATGAAAGTAGCAATAATCTTTTTTATAGGTAATATAGGTACTGAGATCTACAATCTGGGAACTGGTACTGGCTATTCTGTATTGGAAATGATAGCTGCATTTGAGAAAGCTAGTGGGAGGAAAATCGCAACTGAGGTTTTTTAATCTTTTGATGTCAAGTGTGCGATTTTTATATGCCTAAATTTCATAAATTTAGATTGGTTTGCCTCGTCTAGGCGATATTGCATCTGTATACTGCGATCCATCATTGGCACTTAACAAATTAGGTTGGAAGGCTCTCTATGGTCTTCCGGAGATGACTCGAGACCTATGGAAGTGGCAGAGTAATAACCCCTCTGGTTTTTCATCTAAATAACTATATTAAACACGTTTTATTCTTCGTATACATGCATTTATTTATTTATTTATATTCATATTTTTGTAGTGTAAATATGTTTAGAATTTTGTTAGCAATATTTCATCATTCTAGCCATTAAATAAGCTGAGTCTGGGCTTAAATTTTTTATAGATTACTTGGTAAACTTGTACATTCATTTTACTAAAATTGCATAAATATTTTGCCCCAAACAACTCATTAAATTTAGTGTTATGATATTTTCGTTATCTATAATTTCTAAAAGTATAGAATTTATTTCATATATATTACTGACCACCAAATTCCTTTTGCCACTTATTATTTATTCCATTCATATAAGTTATAAGTTAGATTATTTTCTATAGCACTTGTTATGTCTTTGAATGTGGGAGTATTGGGGCATGTGGATTCTGGAAAAACTACTCTAACTAGAGTTTTGGCGGATACAGCGTCTACTGCTTCATTTGACAAGCATGCCGAAAAAGGTGGTCGATACAACACGATTGACTTAGGGTATGGTATATGGAAATCATATTTTTGCTACTGTTAGCTAGCATATGAGAGAAACTTTAGGTTTTCTTCTCTAACGGTGTTAGGTCGAAGGCTAGTTTTAATTGATTGCCCTGGTCATGCAAGTTTGGTCAAAGCTGTGCTTGCAGCGAGTAACGTATTCGACATGGCAATGTTGGTGCGTCCTTCTAATCTATATTATTTTGCATCAAATTTTATTTTACTATTAAGGTAGTGGATGCTTCTTATGGTGTTCAACCGCAGACCGCTGAACATCTTTTGCTGTGTTCTATTTTATGTCCTCGTAACATAATCATTGTACTAAACAAAATCGACCTGGTTCCCGAAAATCAGGTACTTCCATTATTAATTCATCTAGTTTCAATGGTTATGAGTGGATACATGGAATTCTTTTGTAATATATAAATTAGTATTTTAAAAATGTACACCGAGATGTTTTAGATTTCAGATTAATACAATTATAAAGAAACTGAGGAAAACCTTGAAGTCAGTGGGCATTCCTGAAGATTCACAGGTGTGCTTGAAAGGGAAATAAAATGAAAGAATACTTCGAATTACTTAGTTATTTTTTCTTGGTGGTACCGATATCTCTTCTTCACCCGTCAGAAAATATTGTCCACCCACTAATAAGTGCTTTGGAGCAGGTGCTTTTTGAGCCACAACGAACCAATACTTCTGAGTAAGTGAGCCTCATTTATGTTTTTGTTATCTGTGTGCTTAATTTTTGCTGTTATTTGTTTATTTATCTAAAAATTGACTTGTCAGAATTGATCTATCTTGTATAAATGAATAACATGCTGATCATAGTAACTGTCAGCGAATAATTTACTTCTCAGTTAAATCGAGTAGTTTAGCCATTTTCTCATGATATTGGTGGGTGTGAGTTGTCCATTCAAGTATGTCGTTAATATGTAATTCTTTGTTTTTTGGCAGCAGGTCCAGCATTGTTGTCACCTGTGGGCGGGCCCCTTTAGTGAAGATTATTTTGTTATATAATTTATTTCGTGAGTGCAAATAACGCCTGATAAGACAAAATACACTATATTAAATATGAATTATTATTTAGGAATTTACCTCATTAAGCTTTTCTTCGAATGCGTGCACAGCCTGATTGTATAATTGACTTTTAATTTCAGTAAGCTGATGTTCTTTTGCCGCTTTCAGCTCCGCTTTTGCAAAATCCATTTCCTGTCTTCTTTGATCTAGTTCTGAATTAATTTAAACTACTGGAAAAATTTTTTTTTTGATTATTTAGTTAAATATTTGAGAATTCAACGCTAACCCTCACCCCCTCGATGAATATCAATCACTAAGTAATCATGGTTGATAAACGTCCTAATATTTTTCAGTAAGCAACGGGCTTTTCGTACGTATTCACGGTGCTCTGCTGCCATCTTGTCATAAATGTCAATATGAACCTTGCATTTCTGAAATTATCTGATATAATTTAGTACATAACTACAATATTCATAATAGTGCACATGTGTGCATATACAGATTGTATCTGCCAATGTGGTACTGATTCTACTAGCAAATGCTTAGTGGTGTGCTTATAGATTAACCGTCAGTAAGCTANAAAGCCCGCACAACTCAACATTTAAAGGAAAAAGTCCTACTGTAAATAAAAATAAATAGAACAACAAATAAATTAACTTTAAAAGCTTGTAAAACTACCTTCCGAGCTTACCTTGTGTTAGTTTTTTTTCTCTTCGATAATGTTCCTTTGTAAATTGTTGTTTAGTTTCCATACTGGTGCAGTATGCATAGAATTGTTTCGGATTTTTATGTTTTATTTGGTAAAATCGACTTAGGACAATGTTACATTTTTGTGTTGGTCTGAGTGATGTACCTCCAGTTATTTAGTAAAAGGTGCATCCTCCATGAACAAATTTCTTACAGCATATTTTTCACGTTCTTTGCATTGTTTTTTTTGCGTAAAATACTTATTTTTTTAAAACAATTATTGGAACATGTATAATTTGATTACCGGTTTATGTTCTATTACTTCTTAAATTCGTTAGACAATATTGTTACAAATGTTCTCTTCTCGTTTAGCTTAGTCTCACCGCACCATCTATTACGTCAGTTATTCCGAAGAATACATAGGTACAATTCCACTTCAACACTTATTCTAACCTCAATTCCGTTAATAATTTCTGTCTAATCTTCATCTCTTTTAAGTAGATCTAATCTGGTTGCCTAATAGTACGTACTTTTTTATTTCCATTGCACATTACTAAAACTTCTTCACCTTTATTTAACACTTATCGTTAATAATTTTTCTGCCAACTAGTCACTCGTGTTTAGTGCCGCATACAGTTATTGCACAATATTCTTAAATTTAACAATTCCAATAATACCCGAGTAGTTTTAATTGTTCCAATCTGACAAATGGTTTGGTCTAGAGTAGCCCTTAATTGTCCTAATTCTGCCAGCATCTGTAGAATCTCTACTATCTGATCTTGTACGTTTGGCACTTAAAGTGTAAACTTTTGGCTTTAATTTTCCTTTTCATAGTACGATTTAAAACTTGGTTCGACGTTATGAGGTGCATTTCTATTGTGTCAGTTAGTAATGAAAATATATACATATGCCTTCCTTCTCACAAAATTGCAAAAACCATAAAATGTTAGGAGATATCCGGCACTATTATCAACCCTTACTGCGGTACTTTAAACTGGTCTTTAAAAGCCTATGCGTAACAATTCAGAATTTTTTTAGAACTCACAGAAAGTTTTTCAATATTCTGGCTATAAATCTGGTGGTGATAAGCAATATACTGTATATTTATTAGGTCCGCTTAACTTGTTTTTGGAGAAAATCTTCCCAAGACTTTCAACTACTTTATCTATTCTTGGTATGTGGGCTTGAGTTGAATTTTATAATGCTACACGATGTTGACTATTCCTTGTCCTACTTACTTCTTCGCAATCAGTTTGCCTTTACGTTTCAAGAACTCCGCTAGATGGCACATTGAAGAAAAAACCTTTTCATAAGCCACCAATTTAATATTTGTCTTATACTTCTTGAATCTAGTGATAATCATTTTAATCGACTCCCCATCAGTCTTTCTACAATTTATAGCGCTACTTCCGACTATATTCTCTATTTTCAAGCCTATTGGCCGCTCTTGATCGTTGTTTTCTTCTTCCTGGATTTGTCTCAGCGACTATTCCCATATGTCTTTTTCCACTCGCGTCGTAATTTTCCATCACGGCTTCTGCAGTTAGTGCTAAATAGCGAAGTAGTACATGCACCATTTGGAATGTGTAATACGAGATCAGTGGATATCGTTAAAAGCAACGAGCATGGCTTCTTTGTGAATTTTATGTTCATATACAGATTGTATCTGCCAATGTGGTACTGATTCTACTAGCAAATGCTTAGTGGTGTGCTTATAGATTAACCGTCAGTAAGCTANAAAGCCCGCACAACTCAACATTTAAAGGAAAAAGTCCTACTGTAAATAAAAATAAATAGAACAACAAATAAATTAACTTTAAAAGCTAGGAGAACCACATTAGAAAAGTGGGATAAAAACGATTGGTTTCATGATTGCTTTACAACCATGAAAAACAAGTCCTATCCTTTGGTTTTATATGGGCAAAAAATAAAGTTAGTACATTTATTATTACGGTAATCTCTTAACAGATACTACTTTTCCTGCGATAATATTTTTTAAAAAGAATTATAGTTTAACATACCTTGTAGTTCTCTGTTGGTTTGTTATTCCGGAGAAAGAAGGCAACTCTTTCGTACCAGTCTTCTCCAAGTGGTGAATCAAACTCCATTTGGAGGTCACCCTGTAATCATGTAATATTTTAATATGGTATATACTAATTATCTATTAAGTTCCATTACATACCGATGTTCTGTGGCTAGGATTTTCTTGAATAACTTCGCACATGGTATGAGCCAAGTTATCCAGGCATAACTGAAATCTTACATCAGTTCATATATTTGTTCACTTACATACTTGAAGACTAATAACCAAATGACTATATTTATGACATAAGTGTTGGAGTGCCGACCTTATAATCATCAAGATGGTTGAGAGCATCATTAAGTGCTTTGGAAACTGTGGTCTTCTCCGCTATACCTATGCTTTCTTTTAGTCGATGTAGAAATTTCTTCACTGTGTGTTTAGTCTTCGTTTCTCCCTGTTTCATAGTGGTCTTTTCAAATAATTTTTAATGTTCGAATCTGGTACTTTATTCCATAGTTTCAATACTTACCGCATCAGATCCAGTTAATGTTCTTTTTGTATCCAAGTATACTTGACTATTGCTAAATTTTACTTACTTAATTGAAAATGTTGTTTCCTTATACTTAGTTTTCAATTATGCTTGAGGACTCACGTTGTAGAAGATGATTTTGTTGTATTAATGGTTGCAGAAGAGCTCATCTTTGACTTGGAAATATCCTAAAATGAGATAATGCGTTGCCTTTATTATAGCAAATATGGACACATGATAGAGATGTCACTACAATATTTCCAGAAATCATGCGTATTACATAGTTTTTTTTGGAAACGGTTTTATTAAAATTATTAGTATTCTGGCTTAGCATTTTTTAATTTGACTATTTTGTCTTTATAGATGATCGAATTTTTCGATCACCTGTCGGCTTTTCTCAGGATTCTTAATCATGAATATTATGTGCTATATCTGAAACACTATATAGGTGTATTTCGAGTAACATTCGTCAACGATTTGGTGAAAAATATATTGCAACTCACCCAACACAAATAAACCTAGAATGCAATGGAATGTTACTTGATATCTATTCTTATCATGTACTTGTTTAAGGCTTGTTGTTGCCGTGGACCATTGCTTTCCTATTAAGGGAAAGGGCACCGTAATGACTGGCACTGTCATTGATGGACGTATTCAGTTAGTTTTTCCTTGACCAGTAGTTACTTTTAGTCTATGATTCATTACTGGTTGTTTTGATGGATTGGTCATAAATATAGCTTTTATTATCCGTATTTCATTACTTGCCTTGTATTCTTTTTACATGTTCGATGCAATTCTCTTTATTAACTCATCATTGTTTCATTAGTTAATGCTAGTTACAAAAACTTTAAAAATAATTAGTTTTCTCGAAATAATTTATTATAGACAACAGTGCCTTCCTGAATTTGAATATTACAGCTTAAATCAAGAAATAGAGATACCACATCTAAAGGAGAAAAAAAAAGTAAAAGGACTGCAATGTTGGAAGCAAGAAGTAAATGAGGTAATTCTATTATATTTTATTTTATTTTATTTTCTTAGATTGTTATTTTCTTGATTTCTATGACAGGTTTTTCAAGGCGAAAGAGTAGCTGTTTTAGTCAGTGGCGTTTCAGTTAACAATATATCACGTACTATGAGTAAGTATAAGTTTTAGATTCTCTCAATTATTTTTCTTTATCATATTATTTTGATTTATTTCTTCCTAAAGTAAGTTAGAGCTATTTTTGAGTTTCGGTTTCTGTTTATTAGCTACTCATTGATAATATTACAGTATGTGCTCCTGGTGTTCTGCAAAAAGTAAATTTCGCCCTTTGTTCTGTTTCGATTATCTCGTTTTATCGGTCCATCGTACCTTCTGGAGTGAAACTGCATATTTCAATTGGATTTGAAACGGTCATGGCCCAGTGCCAATTTTTACGTCCTTGTGTTTTGAATCAGCCTAATACAGAATATGAGCAGCTACAATCGTTAGAGTCACCATGTTTTTGTTTTCTTTCATTTGAGAAGCCAGTATATACAAGGATAAGTTCATTCTACATTGCATCGAAATTAGATCATCAAGGAAGAGGTTGCCGTTTCATTTTTCATGGACGGTTAGATGAGTTAATAGAAAATTGTGGGAATATGAGAAGATTCGTGCGGATGAGAAGAAAAGGAGTAGTAGAAAGAATCGAAAATGAACGAAGCGTTATATGCAACTCACTTTTTAAAAGGGAGTCAAACATAACTATTTTCGAGGGAATGCCTGTGGTTTTATCAACTGGTGAGGTTGGACGAATAGAAAGTAGTTTTGGGAAAGGTGGAAAAGTACGAATAACTATGGTTTCTCCATTAAAAATGGAAACGGTAGCTCAAGTGACTACAGGGAGTTTAATAGAAGTTAAATTATTTCTTAAAAAGTATATAGATGATAAATCATTTAAGGGTTATATTCCTGATGGTAGCTTTATGTGATCCGCATACTTATAATATTATAATTTATAATTTATGGGTTGATTTGTTTTGTAATTACATATTCGTTTGTATGTAGACTAACTTTACCATCAATGTCATTTTGTTACCTACACGTTTTTCACTGTGGTTTCTTTTTGCAAATAAGCATGTATAAAAATCTATAATATGTGGTGTGTGTAAATGACATGGTACGCTTCCTCTAGGATATATGATCTCATTATAGGAGGTATCTTGTTAATTTATTTTTTGCCCTGATGTAACCATTTATTATATAAATTGGTTTCAGTATGTCCCTATGTATTACTGGATTAAAAATATCCTATCAGATTAGAACTACTGTACTTCGTAGTTTCTCCATTTCTCAAAGATGCGCAATTGAAGAAGATGTGGATGTAGATGGCCTTCCTAAGGATTATAAAGTTAAAAAATTGCGGGCTGGAAGCCGCAGACTTGACACACTCATTAATCGTGCAACAGGCAAAAGCAGCTCGTAAGTAACAATTTAAAGTAAGCAAATTTATTCAGTGGTGAAATAATAAGTGGCATGCCTTTTAAAAAATTTCGTTGTGGTTTTAGTATAAAATACTGCCTCATAAATTGTTATTATTGCGTGGTGAGTAAAGATTGATGGACACGAAAAGTGTTCCCAGTGTATTTTACTAGATGTAAGTTTTGTATATCCATCAAATTTTCGTAGTATATTTCTCAAATTAATTGGTATATTATTTTATGCCATACTTCAAAATTAGATTGTTTGTTTCGGATAGGGTTGTGGTGCTATTTCCTAAAAGCAACTGGTTACTTACGTTCTCTTAATACACTTTATCCATTATTTATATATGTTTACTATTTCTTTTGATATATTTTTACAATGTCATAAAAGTGGATATTTAAGGCAAGTGGAAAAGATGATCCTTGGAGGGCGTGTGCGCATCAATGAAGAAGTGAATGTGAAGAAGGCATACAATGTAGGCCAAAAATACGTACACTGTGCTTTTTAATTCACAGATCTCATAGTTACGTTTTAAATTGAGGCGCTACCTTATAGTAATTACGATTTCAGCTCAATTGTTAAAGTTAAGGCTACCTTGAAGATGAAGTTCAGGATAACATTACTATCTAAAATAACTTCATATTTGATGTTTGGGCCTACCACTGAAGCCAAGCGAAAACCTAAACACAATTTAAGGATTGCAGCTACTTTTAATGATGTTAACGGTCCGCGTAATCATATCCCACTTTGTTGGCATCAACTTAAGAAGTACACTAATACAATTTTGGTACTATCTTTGTTATTATAAAGCACTATCTTTAATTTATTGAACTTATGCAATTTAGAATATAAGGAAAATATATTCAAATGTTTTCTTTTGTTTTTAAAGATAAGTTCGCTTCGGGAATATATTGAACTAATTATGATGAAATATTCTGCAAGTGTAGTATTTGAGGGTATAGAGTGAATCGATGAAAAATTATAGGTTAATCGGGATGATAGCATTGATATATGGAATCGGTCCCATCCTGAAAATGGTCAACTAGCTGAGGTTGAGCGGATTGAGGTAAAAACGTTGAAATTATAATTTCTTGTTACCATAATTCTTATGTATTCAGGTGCGCGAAAAGTTCTGATACAAAATTCAAGTGTTGTTAAATTAGCATATATGACGTAGCAACTCGTTATGCTAATGAGT
>JAJAVP010000075.1:254725-314186 GCA_020740425.3 Heterorhabditis indica
CTTCTGACATAAGCCTACTACCACTGGCGTGATGTCGTAAGAGGAGAATTGAAGTGAGCAGATTTTTTTTGAGTGTTAAAAATAACCTGTAGCATGAAAAGAGCCAGCGTGGTTCAAATGTAGCTGACGTGTGGCTGAGCAAATGTTCCAGGTCACCCACAGAAGCGATAGTTGTGTTAACCCTCAACCGTAGAATACCTTGGTGTTCGTGTTGTTGTCGGTAACACATTCTAATGGAGGACGTTACCACTTCGGCACAGTATCATCAGGGACATATTCTAGTGAAAAACGCATAGCTGATTACTGTTCGACTCTTTTCCTTCGCTTAATAAAAAAAACAGACACAGATTTCTGAAGAATATTTATAATATTATTATTAGGAGTCATACGATAAAACGAATATGCAGTGGATTATACATACAGCTTTTCCCAAACATTATAGCTTAGTGAAAGGAGGGAAGATGCGAAAGTAGATACAATCAATGACGTATGACGCTCCATCTACCGACAGATGTTCAAAAAGGAGAGTTCACAATATTAAAGTACTCATAAAAATATAAATATTATGTCAATATATACCACGAAGCTCTAATAACTAAATTTAATAAAAATGATCGAACGATCCATGTTACCCCTTTGTTGAATCAAATTAGGGAATACAAAAACTATAGTAATACTTTGGTCATATGATACTCGACCTTAGTCTCATCTTCCCCATTAATGGTTGTTATTTGATTTTCCAGAGATCCACTCAGCTCCATTCCGTAGTCCTCCAACTGTTTTGCATTTTCAGTTTTAAACGCTTGTAGATTCGTATGGTTTACTGTCGGTATTAAACGGGTCTTCTGTCCTAGATGGGACATTGTCAATTAATAATATAATTATATGCTAGTCCTCTGATACTCTTGGGCATCAAAATAAAATCATAGACTTAGTCACTACCATTATTTAGCCACATCTTTTTGCCAGCTAGCCAACCATCGAGAACGAACATAGCAAGTTCGTTACTATGTAGAATATAGGTTGACGATCTGCATGAAACTCAATCTAGATTTATTTAGCCTTTGCAATCTTAGTTCTCAACCCTCTTCTCTTACCTAATATTAGTGAAATACTCAGTAGCTGCTGTCTCATCAGCTAGAGTACATTTTCCATCTTGGTGAGGAATAGTAACTAACTCAAAGAACAGAGGTCGTGATAATCGAGGCATCGATAAAACTGAAAAAAAAACTAATACGTCTAAAAGCTGTAAAACCTACAAATAAATATACCTTTGCTCCTACGTGCTGGAGGTAGAAGGAATAGTTTCTGATCATGTGAATCAGCCGCCATACTGAACTCTCCATCCGTAACCTATAAATATGAGATTAATTTGAGTTACTTGACTATAAAGCAGTTATTCACCCACTTGTCCCATGTTTCCATTTTTTTCCTTAAATTCTCCACCACCATTGCTCAGTGTTCTGTCGACTAATTCTGAATGATCAGCAACAGATTCTAGTACTCCATCTAGAACCGGATCCAGTGCCTTAATGAAATTATTACTCCCTCATTCCTTCTACTATGATATTAAGTGGATCACCTGTTCGTATTTTACCTCTTCTTCATTCTCTCCATTCGGTTCCACAACGCTAGAACGAGTTTGCATAGCTCTCATCTAAAACATACCCTTAGGATATAAAATATAACTAAAAAGTTGTATGTACAATTTAGAAAACAAAAACAAGATGAGTGGTAATGATAAAACTAACCTTGTGATTGATTGAGTCTCCTAAATCTCTAACTCCTTCATCTACTGTGCCTGATGGGAGTGTTCCAAGGCCAAGAAGCTCATCAAGTGGACTTTCAGTTGACTAAAACAAGAGTATACATTTTAATATATTTATAAACATAAAGAATTGCCTTCTTATACACCTCTTCGACAAAAGTGGAAGCAAGTCCTGCGGTGAAAGGAGTTGTAGCATCATCGATCATTTGCTGACTGATTTTGCGTGCCTTTTCATAATCACTTTCAGCGGAAATATTATCGTTTGCTAATTTAATTATCGACGGAGTGGTATTCGTCTGAAAATGCAGTTAAATATCATGAACTTGGATACAAATGTGATATCACCAACAAAAAATAACATTTTATGTGAATCATAAAACATTTGCAATTCCTGTTCCAAACGATCCTGACCTCTAAGATTTTTTTTAAATCCTCAGTATCCATGCTAATCTTCATCAACTTCTGTGGTTCCTCAAGATCATCAAGTAGTCCGTTATCTCCAACTGGTTGTGGAGTATGTGGTATCTGAAGTTACATAATAGTGATATAAAATACCCCGAAATGCAGTATGATACTTCAGAAAATTGTCCTGATTATTAAAGACACATGAACCTTAAATTCTTCTGGGATAGGATCTGATTTCTTAGGATTTTTCTCTACATATTGTGAGTCAATTGAAGATTCAACTATCTGCGCAATTTCCTCCACATCATTGGAAGAAACATGATATGGAAGTATAGGACGATCAGTTAGAGATTCCGAAACATTTTCTGGCGTCACAATATGATGACTAAGATCAACGATAGGAAACAACGGCTGAAATACTTGTATGATGAAAAATATTACTTATACGTAAAATAATATTAAGAAAAATATTAACCATGCTACACGATACTACCTCTAGATAGGCATGCGAATCATCAGCTGAGATACCCCGCCCATTTAAACAATTATCAGGTGTTGTATCAGTACTTCCATTAATTTCTTCTTCATACAACGTAGCTCTTGCTACTTCTTCAAGGATATTTCGTTCTGAAGTTTGAACTGAATCTAACTCCTCATTCTGTACACCTGTATTTTGCTCCTCTGGGTGGTTTTCTTTATCATCCTCACAAATGAAGTGAATAGGGGATACAGTCAATTCCCGTTGACTTTCATCTGCCATTTTAACTTGATTTGAAGGCATAATATCAACAAGACTGTACAAATGTTCTCCATCTTTCGAAGGTTCGGGAGTGGGCGGGATCACGACAAGCTCTACTTGGGAAATAACAGTTTCTTCAGGCTCTACTCTGTCGATCATGACTTCGGGAACGTCTTCAAAAACGATGATAGAGTTGTCGAGATTCTGAATCACACATGCACTACCACCACTACTAAGTACCAAGAAAAATTACAGATCGTGCAATATTATAACGTTACAATAGTGAGAATATAAAGTTGGGTGAAAATTATGGAGAAATGCTTGGAATTTAACTATTAAAATCATGCTAACTTTTATTGTTTCCGGTACAACACTATCTTCCGCAATGGTAGAATTGTTTGGCAGGGAGCGCTCTGCAACAACAGTCGAAGCAGTATAGAGAGAAGATTTAGCGGAAGAAACAACATCTCGAGGATTCAGCGATTTTCTCCTATAAAGAAGATAATACGTTCAGAAACTAAAGAAAACATTAGAGCACTAACACAGTTTTATTCTGAATCAAGCTCTCGGTAGTTCTCCTAGTTGTGTTAGAGGAGGACTTAGGAGTCGTGCTCATAGTTGTTGGCCGATGTTGTATCTTACGATTAGAAATCGTTACAGGGGAAGGTTTAGTAGAACTATTATCTGAATATAGCAAAATAAATCCTTATAAAGAAATTGGTAGAAGTTTAAACTTTACTGAAAACCACATCATGATAGAAAAGAAAAATTATCAAAAGAAAGTAGTAGTAATATTTGTAAAGAATCCGAAGAACACCTGATTTTGAAGGTACCATAGAGGATTTAGAAGAGAGACGAGTTGTTGCAGACTGAAAAATAGCACTTCAAAAACTTTATGAAAACATTAAATTATGAGCCTTGCCTTGGTAGGTGCTAGTGATCTTGTAGCCGCAGACCCAGTCATACCAGAGAATGAACGCGCTGTAGATACTTTAGTTGTTGTCACCGTAGGACGAATAGTACTCCGTGGAGTAGCTGTAGGCTTGTTCAAAGATTCAGCTGTTAAGTCAGAAGTATGAAGAAAGGATAGACTTTTTGCTTTTTCAAGAGAAGAAATTATGCGCGAAAAGGACGCAGAACCTAAAAAAAAATTTGTATATACTTTAGGAAATTACTATCTATAGTTAATATGTCAAACCTGTGTGAAGCACTCGCTTTATCCTCTCATTCAGTTTTACGGGAAACCAAACTAGTAAAGAAATAGTACCACTGGTAGCGGCCAACTGCAAGCATTAAATTTGAACAATAAGACAACTTCAGAATATATGGCATACTTTTTCTACTGTCTGTTCATCTGCATTCTCCACATTTTTTCCGAGCAATTCTATCTCCTTAGCGTCTCCTGCGAGAACATATAATTCAAGACGACCAGTACGCAAAGACTGAAACAAATAGCAAAAGATCATCCATTATATATCATAAATCCTATTTCTAACTAAACAAAAAATGCAAAAAATACTCCGTGAGAACAACCTCCTGACCTTGCTTATAACGATAGGCTCATATTTTATGCTGTATTTCATAGCCACAATTGGAATGCAATGTTTCTCAGACAGTTGCTTAATCTGTTTCAAAAGATTTTTGACTGATCCATCATTTCCATTTGATTTCAGCACAGGAATATTGCCGATTACCGGAACAATATTTTCCTGGAGACATTTTTATGTAAATAATAAAAACTCGGAAGAAAATTTAAAAAAAATTATCACTAAGAGAATAAAAAGACTATGAAAGTGAGAAAACAATGCATTATGAAACCCAAAAGAAATTTTAATTAAAGGTAGAAGACTAAAGACAAAGAAGTAAAAGAATATAAGGCGAATTGATGATAATATCTGGAAATCTTAAACCGAAAATGGATATACCTTATTCATTTCAACAGCATTTGTAAGGGCATCTTTTGTTGGTCCACTAATCACATTAGCATCCACCTGAATAATTCACCCAGATACTTACAATATTTTTATAAAACAAAATATATATCCAAAAAATTCCTATCAAGCTGTGCAGACTGTCGCATTTATAAAATTACCTGTCGAATATGATTGGTAAAAGCAATCTTCTCAGCTCCTCCATCCAGTAATACATAAGTCCCAAGAAGGTCTAGCAACACTGCTCCAGATTCTATAATAACAATAACCTCATAGTTTTCCCTTCTCTATTCTGTGCTAACCATTATTAAACACTTACTAATTCCAATGATATAGGCTGATGGTTCCTCAGATACTGGAACATAGGCCATCGAAACCTATGTAGTCAAAATTATTTGAAGATGAAACAACTTGGATTATAAAATAAATCGCAATTTATAGTATCTACTACCGAATTATATATACATGCCATCAACAAACTGTGTTTCATAATTAGAAATACAAAAAAGTAAATAATGAAAGATACATGTGACTAATAATAGATAGGAATTATTAGAACTAGTACTAATTCCTTTTAAAAATACTTCTATAATCCAAATTAGATTATTATATTATGCATTAAAGAAATACAATGGCTTCTAATAATACAGACGATTGAACTTAGGCTATTATGAAGTTTGAAACGCTGTTACGGATTCAGGCAATTATTATCGACTAAATAGATCAGTGGGTCAAATCAATAAATACTATTGGTATTTTGAACTAAAGTATCCATCTAATAGTGCATATAATGTAGATTAGAATTGAAATACTCATTAGGAGCAAAAATTTAGTTATAGTTCCACAGATTATCGAAAAAGTCACTAATAAACAATTATCTTCTCCGTTAAAGAAGAAACAATATTGTGATAGGTTATGCAGCATAACCTTGGCGGATCAAAACATTCGACGATGGCACTAATATACAATTCAGATTTCTAGTTCTCTATATCAATAAATCCATCAAATATGGTTAGAATATTTAAAATTAATGGGTAAATAATAAGAAAGAAAGTTGATACATCAGAACCAAAAAACTTTGTACAGGGCAGGAAAAAAGTGATACATATTCTATTAGTTAACACTACAATTATGTTCAACAAGCATACCGAGACACTGTACATCAGCGAGAAGGGATTAAATATACTCATGGTCAAACAGTTATTTCCACTTTAATCCCATTGGGAAAAAGCGGATTGCAAATAAAAACTTGCGATTGCCTACTGTGACATCAACTGCCAAAATAACCGAACTCTATAATATAGGAATCAGTTACTGGTCACAAATTAGTCTGTTTGGAAAATGGAATGCGAGTGAGCAATCAATAAGCAAGCCCGAACACACCCACCACCCACAGATTACAACAGCGAACAGAGCGAGGACGAAGGTAGAGAAATAGAGTACTAGTGGTTGACGAATTATAGAGGATAGAGAGATAACATTAATTGCCACTACCGATAAGAGAGGAATGACATCACGCAAAACTGCTACTCAGTAAAATAAGGACGCTCGTAAAATCGCATGAAACATTCTACCAGCTGCAAAACAAATGTGGTAAGCTATTTACTCAGCACTGGTTACACAAATATACCTTGGATACTAATGGACAAACCTTTTAATACAATTTCCAAATGTTTATTACGAGTATGAAATGCCTTTTAGATCTAAAATGGTAGTCACTCGTAAAGTAGATATACAAAACCACTCGATATAAATAATAACAATATATTCATCATCACTACTTTTTATTAAACCTATGAGAATGGAATACCTCTCATCATATTCATAGTTTTATCGATACTATCAATTAATGAATTATTAACAAATAATTAAGGGAACCCATGTGGATAGCCTATTATGAATTCTTGACCTCACTACTACCTGACAAAGAATATCTTTGCATAGTGACATGAAAAAGAATAACAATTTAATATAGGATTAAATATTGTGAGAATTTCATAGTAAAAAAAAAGATAACGAGAACTAATTAACAATGCCTTGGCGCAATAGATTAAAATACGTAAATCCAGCAATCGATAAACAAGCAAAAATCATAACATGTCGATTGATTTTGAAACAGGAATTTTTCGCAAATCCAAGTACTTTTTTATTTCATTAAACATGAATACTGAAGACGTCATTGTAGCAAGAAACAGAAGATCTGAAAAGTATCACTGAACAATCTTAGTGGTTTAACATAAAGGTGGAAGAAGAAAAGTACTGCAATATGAAACGAAATATGTAAACAATCGCACACCTAAAATAGAGAGTGCCTCAGTCTGAAACACGCGTTGTAAAGGTGCCCAGTAAATTACAAGTAGTTGACATATAAGTGAGCCACTAACAGCCAAACAGAACATGCGATTCCTAAAAAAAATTTGAAAAGAAATTCACCCCCAACTTTACATGAATACTTTCATCCATTTACCTCTTGAGTCCAATTTGCCATATTAACTTTCTTGAACTTCTACAGCTTAAAGCGTTCCACATATCAAACAAAACGAAGCAAGTAAACGTCATGGTCGTATCACGTGGTGTGACTTTGTTGTCTGCAGACATCTGATGAATAAAATTATGCAGCCATTAATTTTGACTGACAGCCAAAAAAAATTGACTTAATGAAAATATAACATGTTTTAGACCAATCCTACCTCTCTGTAAAAAATAAATAACGTTCCAAGCACGATTATAGCGGCTGAGCAAAGAATATCTACAATAAGTTTCCCATTCAACATAGGTTGTTGCACATTGCGCGGTCGTTGTCTTATGATATCATCATCAACGGGTTCTACTCCAAGACTATAAAAGAGAAATGAAGGCATTGAGCCGCAGTACAAATTCAGAACAGGTTTTAAAAAAACTCCCCAAAGCAATAATGAAAATTAATTCAAACTTTATATGAAGTGAAACAAGCAAATACAGTTTTTATAGATAACTGAAAAGTCGCCTGTACTTATGAAATGCTATGACAAACGAAGTGAAGAAATATTTAACAATGAGAGATCAACAATTTATATTACCTCTGAGCAGGCGGTCCGTCCATAATTATATTGATCCACAAAATCTGCATAGCATTCAGAGGATTTTCAAAATGAAACATAGTAGATGCAGCAATCAATGATAGTGCAGCTACACTCCTTAACATGACCTGATCATTTGATTTTTTTTAAACTTTCGGACCTATATTTGATATAGTAATAGAAAAAAGTAGAAGACATACGTGCTTAGCTGGAAACGAACAAAGTTGGTGATATTATGATATATTGCTTTACCCTCTTCGATTGCTGCTGTCATTGTCGTAAAATCATCATCACACAGAATCATATCAGCAGCTTCTGTAGTGATAAGTGATTTTTTAATACATAATTACTAATGATATTCACAATGTTTTAATCACCTTACCTTTACAAACATCAGTTCCACTCAATCCCATCGCCACACCAATATCAGCCTTTTTCAATGCCACAGCGTCATTTACGCCATCACCAGTCATTGCTACAACTTCTCCAATGCTTTGTAGGGCCTACGAAAATTTTTTCATTAATAAAACCAGTAGTTTAGTGATAATAACATGTGCAACATATGCTTAATAAATATCAGGTAGCAAAGAACTGCATTCACTACAAAAAACTCTAAATCTAATTTAACCTTAATAATTTTCAATTTATGTCGTGGGGATGCTCTGTAGAAAACAGACACCTGTCGGATAACCAACTCTAATTCTTGCTCGGACATATTGTCAATCTGAGCTCCAGAGAGACAACTGTCAGTTGGATGAAATATTCCTAACATGGTTCCTGGAAAAAGCATATTATCCATGAGTTATCATACACCAATACTCGAATGGTGGTAAACAAACCTATACTTTGTGCTGTTCCTTGCGAATCTCCTGTAATAAGTTTCACGTCAACTCCACTAGAACATATAGTCTGTATTGCAGATGCTGCACCTGGTCTAGGAGGATCCAGCATGCCTACGAGACCAACCAACACCAAAGATTGCATTGACTGGCCTTTTGCCATTGCCAACACTACAATAGGGCATATCAATTTCATATAATATATGTCGCATCTATAACATTTATCTAAAAAGCGTTCAAAGATGACTACCAATACCTCTTAATCCAGTTGCACCTAATCCCTTCCCTCCATCTAAAATTCGCTGCCGAATATGCCCATCAAGAGCTTTTCTTGATCCATCTGATGAAAGAAAAGAATCACAAAGTTCCATTACACGATCAAGTGCGCCCTTTACGAAGCATACAAGTTCTTTCTAAAATGTATATTAAGGTAATTCTACACAATAATAAGTAATTTGTATCATTGTTAAATAAATTCTCTTAGAAATCATGTTATATTTGACATAACCTATAATATCTTCAGAGTCCTTATAATGTTTTAAAGATTTCAGTTCCTTTCATTTGGAAGTAAATATTCAAATATTAAAGAATCCAGTAATATTTTAATAATCGATTTTTAAATTCTGCATATACATACATTTTGTTCGCATTCTACAGCCATCCACTTTGTCTCTGACGTAAACGGAATTTCACGTACACGTGAAAATAGTTGTCTACAACCTTCTAGACCTGCCTAAAATTAAGAAAGCTTTAAATAGTTTCTGATACACCACACATAACTTATCAAATTTCCCATCTACCCTTAAAAATCTAACCTTTTTTGCTAATACAACTAATGCTCCTTCTGTGGGCTGGCCCAGTACTGTTTCCCCAACAATAGTTGCATTATTACATATCATACCGACCTTAAACGAAATGGGATATACATAATTTAGAACAAATTGCATAAGTAAATTTACCTCAATAATTCTAGAAAATTCGTGATGGCTATATCCAATTATAGTTTCTCCATTGAACTTACAACAACCGCCGTCAGTTGTATAACCGAGACCAGAAACCTATAAGCAAACATCATAATTTAGAAATATCTAATACAATAGTAGTAAAAATCAGTATCAACCTCCGCTTTCCTTCCTTCTGGTGTGATAACACAGACTGCTGTCATTTCATTTTTCGTTAAAGTACCCGTTTTATCACTACAAATGACGGTCACACATCCTAAGGTTTCTACTGCTGGCATCTGAAGAATATATATTTACGATATAAAATCACGCACTAGATTTAAAAATTTCATAAATGGCACTTGCATGTCACAATGTGATATATATATATAAATTGGTACATATGTCGTCTACCTTTTTAACAACAGCGCGCCGACTAGCCATTCTCATTACTCCTATGGCAAGAGTAACAGCAACCACAATTGGAAGTCCTTCTGGAATAGCAGCAACAGCAAGACTGAAAAATAAATACGAAGGCCACAACCATAGAAGTGAACAAGAATAACTACGCAAATAATAGATAAAATAAACATGTTTATACCTAACTCCTATAGTGAACATGTCTAAAACGTTTCTTCCCTGTATAAGACCGATAATAAATATAACTGCAATAACTCCAAATGAATAGAAAGACAATTGCGTCCCTAGATGGTCCATACTTTTTTGCAACGGAGTCTTAGGTGACTGAAACAAGAACCTTAAAACTATTCCTCATTAACGTGAATATTCTAAATTCCACATGTTAATAAATACGCTTTAAATTACAAGAATACCTCCCACCTCTTCCCCTTGCATCATGCGAAATACCTCCCCAAATTGTGAATTTGTGGCAGTAGAAATTACAAGACCCTAAAATTTCTTAAAAACCTGACAAATGTATAATATGTATAACTGCCAAATATCTCCGTTATAAATTCAGGATACACTTACTTTGCCTCTTCCTGTACAGACTAAGGTGCCCATGAACGCAATATTTGTGATGTGTTCTACATGACCACCTGTACATTGTCGAGCAATAGAAGCAACTTCCTAAAAATGAAAAAATTTGAAAAAAATTATAGAAAATATATGCTAAAATTTCGTTTACCTTATGTTTAGGCTCAGTTTCTCCAGTAAGAGAGCTCTCATCTATTTGTAAAGAAATCGCCTCAACTAAACGCACGTCGGCAGGAACGCGATCACCTGTGTTCAACAATACAACATCACCCGGAACAAGTTCACGGGCTAACATTGAATGCTCTTTGCCATCTCGAACACTGAAAGTACTGTTTGTAACAAGCAATGGTTTCTATAAATATAAAAAACTCAAAATATATACCAGAAACTGACACATGACACGCTGGTGGAACCAGCTTGTTCAATTGCTCGAGTGTTTTCTCAGAACGATATTCTTGAACGAAGCCCACAGAAACAACAATAACAACAGCTACTGTAATGCTGATAGCATCATCAAACTGTCGCATCACAAGTGAAACAGCTGCACTTGCCAAAAGCAATAGAATCAGTGGATTTTTAAACTGAAATATAGTATTTGTAATAAAATTCAAAATACGCGAATATTAAGCTTCATTATCTTTTAATGACAATAACACATCCCATCAAGTACTAGGTACAAACATTAAAACATGCTTGACGAACTTGTTCAATATACTTTTTCCAAATAGGCTCTTGCGCAGAAACCTCAAACTCATTGTAGCCATGATATTGGCGTCGACGAGTAGCCTCAGCAGTAGATAATCCAAAACAAATATCCGAACGAAGCATTTGCCAGCACTCCTTGAGAAGTTTTTATCCTTTTAAATGGATAAAAAAGAAAAGTGAAGATAGTTAATATTGAATTTATGGTAAACATAAGAGCGAAAAGAATAAGAAAGACAGTAACATACATGTACTTCGTGTACTGAAGCATTTTCTGCCGTAAGAGATTCGATCATGATGTCTTCTTTTGTGTTTGATAAAATGGTTGAAACCTCAACAAAACAAAACTTACTTATATAAAAATTATGTCATAATAGTCGTTTGATTTACCCTAGTTACTGCCTTATTGTCCTCGACGCGAAACACGGCTGTCAGCGGGCGGGCCGCCTCCTTACTCTAAAAGCAACCAAAATTTGAGAAAAAAACCCCAATACGTACATTACTACCTAATTTAGGTTAACTATTCCGTGTTTTTTTGTTCCATTGTTAGATACAACTTACGACTACTACTACCATTCAAACTATATAAAAGTTATGTAAAATCCTCAAAAACGCAAATACAAATTCATTCCAATCATAATAAAACTGCAAATTCTTCATTATAGTTCTAATTGTAATAAAAGAACCATGTTATAAGCATAAGACGTGATGCGATGGATATATGAAATGACATCACAGCACACCTTTATTAATCCATCAATGCAAAGACTCACACTAGCAGAGTGGATTTTAGTTACATCCATAACTGCTGTCAGATTCAATCAATCAAATACAAGACTAAACAGGCGATTGAGATGGCATTGCGGATAGATGGAGTCCAGAAAGGGGGCGGAGTCTGACAAAACACTTATGCGATTAGCACACATTGGCATATAGAGTATACGAGATGGAGAATCCGCTGAGGGTTGTAAGAACGATAATGACATTTTAAAAAAATAAAGTTCAATAAACCGCACTGGTACATTGAATTAATATAACAAAGAATATGTAAGAGACATTCTATACTGTATGAAGACTATATGGTAAGATGTTAGTGAACAATTATTAGCAAACCATCTACAAAACTATAACCTATTTATTCTCATAGCAATCTAGAAATAATTGTATTTTCTCTAAAGAGGTAAACCCTCACTAAAATAACTACACGTGCTAACTTCGCGTTAGCAACGCCTTATAATATACGACTCAAAAGCTATTGATAACCACGCTAACATGAACCACTTCAGTATTAATATAAAAACAGATACTTTTTCATATATTTAATCAATCCTCAACAATTTGAACTTTAAATAGAAAATCAAACAAGATTTCTACAAAGGCAGAGCTAGGATGAAGAAACGAATGTAAGGGACAAAGTTGAAGCATGGGGTTGCTAATCTAATGCCATCGGAATTAGTGCCAGCGTAAAACTAAATGAGAAGCAGGAAACGAGGACGGAAGCACAATCGCGGAAAAATTTACAGATATGAGGAACTTAGTCCAAAGTGAGAACTGAAGGGAAACGAGAGCCAATTATGGTGAACAGGATAGGCCGATAGCCTACGATTCAAATGAATAAACAATGAAGCGAGCAAATCGTTGGAGTGAAATTGACGACGAATGTTAGAGATAAATATTGAAGCAGTGATACTTGCCGAAAATTGTCTTAGATGTGGAGCAAATTTTGAAAACTAAAGCATATTAATAAATATCAGCACTAAACAATTTCTATATCCCAATGAAAAAAAGGTCGAAGAGAATAAGCAGAATAATAAAATAACATACTAAAGCGTATTCAGTATAGTTATATAATTAAACATTTTACAGCTTCATTGGTTCATAAAATACCGTATGATACATATATATATATATATATATATATATGGAATCAAGCTATTATGAAGTTTTGCGGGAATAGCATTTGACTACATAAAATAATTGCCAAGACCATTAAGAATGAGTCGAAAGCACAATGGAGAACAAATAACGAAAGAGCATGGCTGAGTGAACGATGATTCTGAGGTGATGTTCAATCGAAGGGACCTATTACGATTAGGTTAAACTGTACATTACGTAATGAATTCAAAAATATGATTTTAAAAAGAGATTACACTTATCCAAAATACAATTAAACCACTTTTCGATAACTTTCATAGTATTCCATATCACTGAGAGATAAAATTTCGCTCAAAGATAATTAAAACATGTAAAAAAAAGAGAAAGAGAATTATTAAGAGTAAATAGTTATTCAATTGATGACTTACAACTACACATAAAATAGTTAAATGATAATATAGGAAAAGTATTTGAGATGGAAATTAGAACTAATCTTTAGAACTTCTATATAAATGGTACACGATAATATAATATCTCCACAGAAAAGTAGAAAGTAGCTGTGAACCAAATTTAATTATCATAACTATTATGTGACTAATAATGACATCCCATATAAGAAGTGGTATTTCTCATAATAATCAGAAATGAAACTCAACTCACTAATACTATTTTGAAAAAGCAGATTTTTCTCATGTGAAACAGGTGGTTTTGTATTTCAGAGCAAACATAAATTTCTGCAAAATAAGGAATCTCTAACAAAAGTGGTGAGCAATAACATAAGAATCACTGAAATAGAAAATTAGCTATGCAAATTTACTAATTACGAAAGAAACGAGATAGAATGAATAATTAAAGAGTGCAATAGAACTGAAAAAACAGGCCCAAATAAAAATAAATACAATCTATTCTAAAAATTCAGAAAATATCTATGTAGATACATCTAATTTCCATGGATAAAACTTCATTACGGACAATATTATATGGAGAATATAAACAAACACATTTACTACGCAAAAAGGTTTATATATCTACATTATTTCTGATTGACAATATTTTAGTGAACGCATAAAAATACGTGGGTCACCATTAATTTATTGATGAACGATGTTACCGAGAATGCAAAGCAACGATAAATACCATAGCTAAATGATGGTATTCTACAGCCTATAGTTAGACAAAAAAATTCAAGTGCACTAAATACAGGTAGGCAGGAATTTCGAACAAACTACTTTAACGTATTGTTTTGCAATTTATAAGTCATTTATAAACCTATTTAAAATGAACCGTATTTAGTTTACATAGGACCACATAAAGCAAGAATAGAAACTAACATGACCACGATTTCGCAAAAAAAAAACTTAGAAAATGGGAATTATGACCATGAGCAAACCTCTATGATAAGTACATGTGAACTAATCTCGACAGAGTAATTTATCCGAGTACAAATAAATAAGACTATAATACTCACCGACTAATCCTCTTGAAATGTTTACTGGTGAATTCTAGGATAGCTCTGTAAGCCTTGTCAAGCACTGCAATGGAGTTAACCAACAAAATGCGAGCAATGTCATGTAATCGCATAGAGATGAATCATTGGTTCCTTCAAACTCTAATACTAGGTTGAAAATATCGTCTTTAAGACTCATTTATTATTAGTACATACACCAACAGAAGAGTTAAATATAACAGATGCTTTTTAGAAATATAATGTACGTCCAAGTTTCAAACATAAGCCAAACAAATGGAAATATGAGTAATTATTAGATTAAAAACAACAATTTATCAGAAATCCTTTAGAACTTAACAAAAATTATGAACAAAAGGAACAAGTTAAGCAATGATGATAGACTGAAGTAGACAAATAAATGAGGAAATATCCATGGTACGTCAATCCTTCCATAATTTTAGCATAGTGTCTTCTGAGAATGTGGCAATGAGATTCTGGTTAGGATGATGTGAGATGCCTAGTACTGTCCGTTCACTCACCTGAAGAACTAATTAAACCATAACATCAGTTACTGTTTTACTAGCTTAAAAATATATGATCCTACACAAACTAAGTATAGTAATTAAACAAACTGGAAGTGTGCTCTCAAGTGTTCCAGAGAGTAATGGAAAACAATAAAGAACACCGTCCTCGGCTACTGCGTATGCCCATTCACCTCGAGGTGAAAGAACACATGCGACAAAATCACCAAGATCACGTTTACCAGAGGTCATAGTTCGTACTACCTAAAACAATAAAACCAATGTCAAAACTAACTAATATTACTACTATTATAATATATTTGTAAGCATTACCTGTCCTTGAATGTTGACAATAAAGAGCGTATTAGACCGATTGCAAACTACGAATTGATCGGTCTTCGGAATAGGGAGTACTGCGCTTACTGGAGTATCACCAGCAATACGGAATGTAGTTGCACAGTCTGCAGTTTTCAGATTCCATACACGTAGAGTACCGTCAGCAGAACAGGATATCTTAATAGTGAAAAAGCTACTAAAAAACTAGTCGCTCTACATCATCCATCATCAATAATGAATAAAAAAGTATCTAAATAGAAACGTACAGCTTGGTTTCCCTCTTCGCAATAACGTACGTCAGTTACGAAAGAGGTATGGCCACGAAGTTCCTTCAGACATTTACCACTCTTCAATCCATGCACTCTGTAGTAATAAAGATATGAAGAAACGAAAAACACTGATATCCATTAGTGTAAATTTTTGAGCAACATAAAGCATAAGGTCAGACCAATGAACTGACTTAACCATGTGATCATTTCCACACGACAAGATATGGGAGTTATCCTTACTAAATCGAACAGCTGTGACAGCACTACTATGTGCTTTTTCAAAGCGTCGAAGACAATCACCCGTTTGAATTTTCCACACCTGATATCATAGAAGAACATTAACATTAATAAAAAAAGTGAGATGATATTTAGAACCTTGATTTTCCCGTCTGCCGATCCTGATACAAGCATCTCCGAGTCTCTACTGAATGAAAGACTCATAACTGAGTCATCCATCATCATAAGATTATCTTGTGCCTAAAATATACCATAATGTAATGAAATAATGTATTTAAGAGTTATATCCTTAAAATGTGTGCAGATTTCTATATAAATATTTTCTTATCCAAAAAAATGCCTCATTATAGAATTATATAATGAATGATTTAACGATGTACTCTCTCTTTTCCATACATAACTAATTTTTGCAAAAAAGTATAGTACTTATTACCACAAGTTTCACAAACCTGATATTTAAGATCTTTTCTAAGCTTCCCATTCATAAAGTTCCAAACTTCAATGAATCCATCTTTTGATCCGGAAACCAGAAATTGGCCATCAGGGGAGAAAACGGCCGATTGTGGATAGCTAGCTAAATCAATTAAGAGTAATTTTAAAATAATTTTAGAAAAAAACGAAGAAACTGAGCACACTTGTTCCAAATTTTATATGCCTAGCCAGTTGGGTAGGATATCTTTCATCCTCTTGCTCTCTCATAGCCGCCTTCCCACGGAACAAATCGATTTGAGTACCTACATAATTAAATAAGATCTATATAAATTGTATAAGACATGTTAGAACGTATGGATAAAGATCAACAGCGGATTATATCGAAATCCAAATGTTTATATTAAAATAAAACCTACCAGGAGGCAACAATCCTTGATGTAGTTGCCATTTAAGAGCTTGCTGGAGGAGAGCCAACAGACGCGATGGAGGAACGACATTAACTTCACTTGCCAGAGACTACAACAAGCTAATTAAATTCAATATATTCTTGCTTAAATACAATGTCATACATCTGAAAGATTGAAAGTTAACAATAAATAATTACAATAAAATAAAATGAGAAACAATGTTAAACTAACGTTGGCAATTACCATTCTACGTTTATCTTTGCTTTGGTCACCATATACTTCTCCTGGATCGAAGTATGGTCGATTAATTAAGTTTTCTAGACGTGTATAACTGCAAATAAAAGTTTTCTCACCTATATGACCATACTATTTTCAAATGACACTAAATAAGAATCCACCGTTCAGGATCCATTTGCTTCAATAAATGCATGGGATCTGTTTGTCTAGCAATCAGTCTCGCAGTTGCCAATTCGCGTAGCTCTACCAATTCAATTACCATCTGAAAATTATTATATATTTTTTAACGCAAAGTACTGCTTAAATAATAACTAACTTGTTCATAAAGATCAATAAGTTTCTTCGCAGGTAATTTGAGCGGTTGGATGATTTTCAGTACAGAATCCCAATGACCATTAGTGATTTCATGGGAGAAAGCATCTATACTGTCAACAGTATTCAGTGTGATATTTGTTTCTTCCTAAAGTTTTAGATATCGTAAAAATCAATATTTATGAAATCTACATCCAAATCTTAAAGAAAAAACGCTAGCAAAATAAATGTGAGGCCCAAAATAGTCAAACGCCAGTTTAAAAGCCATGTTCTACCTGGAGAACGGCTAATGTCCGCATAAGGTTGTTCTCCTTTAAGTACTGCTCGATGAGACGAACAACACTAAAGATTCCAAATACCAACTTCAGCTAAAATTAATTTCACAAAGATATACCACATACTCAGCCGCTTCAATTTCGATTGACGTCATAGCGCTTCCACTTACGATAGAATGAGAAACCTAAACTACATAGAGGCAGCCAAACCTAAATTTGCAATAACTAAATAATTGAACTAAAAAATAAAAATGGGTTACCTGCACCAATCATAGGAAAAAATAGAAACATGAAGCTTTATTCATTGTTACCAGTGATATCCGATCTATACAATTACATGCGAAAAAGAAATGTCTATTAAATATAGTTACAATAAAAATTACTTGCAAGAATATTAATTAGAATCAACCCTCTACCGCTTTTGAAGTGATGGAATAAATTATTACATATAGTTTGGTGTAATGAGACTAGGCGATGACCCTGAAACAAACTTCCCGTTAACAGTGGTAACCTAGTTCAAAATAAAGTAAAAACTAACTACTTTACTGCTGGTATGCACCCTGTCCAGGAATAGGAGCAAGTTGTGTTATTCCAATTGAGCTGAGAGACGGCATAGGGAAGTTAACAGGAGAAGCATAGGACTGCGTACCTCCAACCGTAACTCCACCCGCATTTATAAACATCGGAGGAATTACTGATGGAATATCCGAAGATGTTGTTGCTAAACATTATATTATGCTATATTAAAAGCAAACTTCTATAATTTTTGATCAGTAAATTATAAAACATACAACTAAAATTTTGCTGTTGAGATGGATAGTAATTATTTCCGCTTGAAAGCTGCATTGAAGGAGGTAATGGCTGGGGAGGAGGCGGGAGAAATGTAGAAGAGACCGTAGTTGAATAACTTCAAAAAAGCTTTTCAAGCACCTGATTTATATATACCAATAAAACAAATCACAGTATAAATAAAAAGAGCACACCTAGAAACTATAGGAGATAAACTAGATGATGACTGCGTGTAATTTGACCCAGAAGGTGTACCTGAGGCCAAATACTGAGATGGATAACCTTGTGATATGTGCTGAGTAAATTGAGTAGGCATGGATTGGTATGTATTAGCCTGTAAAATAACTTGGTTTCGAAATACCTAATCACGATCACTTGAAATAAATTTAACTCTTAAAACAATACATACTTGACTTATATTATGTTGTGCATAATAATCAGTTATAGATTGGGAAACCTCGGCAGACGGTTGCTGCTGAAAAAAATGGTTACAACAGATACTAGTACTTATGCACTATGTAGTACGTAGTAGAAACCAAACATTGTTAATCCAAAATTAACTTATATTAAATATCAAAACATAAGAAGATATAATGAATTACTTACGTAAGGACTAGGCTTGACTATGGAAAACACTGTATCTGATGTATGTGAATGCGATTGATTATATCCTTCCGAATTACATTGCTCTTCAGAGTATGACTGTCCTTGTACTTCATCACGGGAATGGTTATATGCCCTATGACAATCATATGAACTCGAATGCAGTGATAAGGAATTCGATGATGGAGGAGCAGCACAACTGCTAACAACACAAGGAGTAAGAGCGGAATGAGAAGTAAGAGGAATAGGAACAGCGGGAGTTGCGAATTGACTTGGATCCGGGAAAGCGGAAATTGCCGGTGGTTGAGTAATCTGAAACTTTAATTATTTGAAAATAAAATTGAATTCTTAAATATCATATTATATTAGCATGATGCCGCAGCTTTTTTATGCAACATTAGCGTATCATTATGATCACATAATACATTCGTGATTTTTTAATATTAATTTTGCTGACTTGGTCCAACTGCGGAATTCCAGTACTGCCAGGTTGAGCTATTTTTTGACACTGTTGTAGTTGCTGTGCAACCTAAAACTATTATTTTTCAAAGATTAATACAAATATTAAACCTTAAAATAATCAAAGACGACACCAGCACACTTACTGGTGGAACAGGTACAGAGCAATCAGTTCTTGATCTATCAACTGAAATTGGAATTCTGTGCAAGTATCCATATCCAATATCGCATCCGAGACAGCCTTCTCCACCCCACGCTGAATTTGGTGTCAAATTCACCTGCAAAAATAAAAGTAATTTTGAAGCATAGGAGACAAAAATAAATAAACTACACCTCTCTGACAACATCTGTATCAACATTGTATACGTAAAGTTTAAGCGGTTTCCCTTCATTAGCTTGTACGAGTGCAATTAAATCGTCAGCCTGATTCAGCACACTCTCAGCGCCAAGAATGTAATCAGAGTTCGATACAAGCCCAGCTATAGATGCAGGAGAGTTGGGCTTAATATGATTGTGTATTTTTTCGGCATTTCATTGAGGACTCGCAATAAAATCTTCATTCTTTTAACCTGTACAGAAACAACATGCCAAACATGTTGACTTGCACCATCAAATGAACAAAAGCGTATAGAGACTCCTAGAAGTCCTTGACCCCCCCACATTTCGGATGGAATAACACTTGTTTGTCGAACAGTTTGCGTCTTGCTAGAATGATTTTAAAACAATATTATTCGCTTCCACAGATAACATCGTTGGTACTAACCTGTTATAAACAGTTAATTCAATAGTTTTTTCAATATGCTGCTTCAGTATCTCTTTCATTGTTTCATTATCCTTATCCTGAAATACTGATAAATAACGTTACGAACGATATATAGATATATTACTTGAGAATTATCCGCATATTCTGCTCACGTATATGATTTAATTCTTCTCATAAAGTCGACTAATAATTACTTTCAAGAACCTTACCAATCTAATATTTCCAATCGATATTATAAAATCAAAAAATGGCTCCAACCCAGCAGCTTGACCAGGTGAATTCTCTTGTACCTAAGTAGTTATTGTATATATATACATACACATAATCCAGAAAATAGTTCATATTTGCTCTGGTATAATGTTGCTTACTCGGAGAACATGATATCCTTCAGTCCCACCGCCAGGAATAGAAGTACTTTCACTATTTCCCATCTTTCCGTTGAGGACTAACAAAAAAATTTAGAAATTATTTACAAATACTCGTTGTTATATTAACAAAGAACTTAAGTTATAGATGATTTTATGAGAAAGACCGAAATCACTTAAGAAACGAAGAGACTGTCGATATTAAAGATCCCTTCTACTCTATTCGAATTAATAGAGTGACCATCAGTAGCCGACGTGGAAGAGCTGTAAACGCAACGTTAAATTCTACGCAGCGAAATTGGCATCAGATTAGTTAATACTCAGGTTAAGTATTTGGATGAAATCCAATTTGACGTTTATGTGCTATGATTTTATAAAAAGTATACCCAGATAAATAAACGTCTAAAGTGTAACTGATTATTATGTTTGAAAATATTCTTATTCATTTAATGTTACCTTTATTGGTGCGTCATATCAAAGATATAAGGATTTCGACTTGTTTCTTTAGTGTGCAAACTGTGATACAGATAATTAAAAATTGGTGCATTTGTTCTGATATATTTTATTAAATTATACGTATATAATAGTACAAAATTTGTTTGTGTATATCATTTAGTGGCATTTCTTTTTGGGTTCTTTGGCATTTTCTTAAAACCTGGTCAGTCTAGGTTTTTTTTTGAGTATTTTAATGGACTTGAAGTAATTGCTAATAATTGCAAATCAATCGAATTTGAATCTACACTATGAATTATTTATTTAGATGGATCTATTAAAAGGTTATGTGTACAGTGATGATGAAGACAATACTGATGATGAAGACATGACTAAACCAATATCATCAAATGAATGTTCTTCACTTACTCTACCTGATTATTTGGCTGTACGTTTCTGAGCACTCTTATTATTATTATTACTATCTGTATCTCGTTCGTTTTTATCTTCAGGTTGCTCCAGAAGTGACGACTAAGAGCATTCTAACCCATATTGCAATTGTTGATCCTAAGACACATGAGATTAAAAGTAATCCAACATATGAACAACTTTTCCAGCCAGAAGTATGTTTTCTAACCATATTTTTACGTGTTTATAGCACTAATTTACATGCTTTTTGGGAGAATATAGTTATTAAGTAGAGTATTAGGAAATCAATAATAGGTACTTATTTATTAGACATTAATGTATCTTCTGTGATAGGAAACTTTGTCAGGCAGGACCGAGTAATCCTTTTAAAACAACTCATCAGAAAGCCCAAAAAAATACATTAACTGGATTCGTTGAGCCAGCACATATAAATGAATTTCATTTCGATAGGGAAATAAGGAGTTTTGACACCTTGGGATATGCAAGAAACCCAACTGCAGATAAGAGTCAGTCTAATCATTCATAGGTTTTATCGATTGATCTAGTAGAACGTACTATCATTTGTTCAATTCAGGTCACGAATTTATCGGGGATTTGTCGGCCGCTTCGGAAAGTCAAGGCGTTTCCCTCTTTGAATCAAAAAAAACGGGTGGAGAGAAAAGAAAACGCAATGCAAATTTTGATTCCTCTGATATTGATGGTTATACTGGTAAGAAGGACTACATTTGGTTTTATTTTTTTCTATGTGAATTTTCTCTAGGTCCTTGGGCTAAATACTGCGATGAAAAGACAATTGCTAAGCCAGATGCCGAATTGCAAAAAGAAATGGATGAGATAACTAGAAAGGTAATTGTAATTCTATATTATAGATTAAAACTGTTGCTGCAAAATATATACGTTATTTTTCACTCAAAGGAAGCTAGTAGTTATTCTACTTCGGATTTTAAATACTAATTTACTAGAGATATCACATTTATATTTTGTCAGCCTAATTAGGGAAAAGATAGTTTATTTTCTATATTTAAAACTTTGACAGCGTCAAGCTAACAGTCGTCGGTACAAGAAGAAACAACAAGAAAACGACGTAGGGGAGGAGACTTCTATTTTGCATTGTATGTTTGCCAACTCGTTCATTAGTAATCACACATTTAAAACTGCCGTAGAAAATAATTTAAAGTATAGTTAAACTATAAGAAGATGTCAAAGCGTAGTACGGAATTTAAAATTATAATTATAGTGAAAGAGGCAGAAGATTATCAGGGACGGTCCTTCCTTGTCCCACCTGCATTTACTGGAGTTAATCTCAGAGCGGATGCAGCCCCTGATAGGTAGTTCTTTAATGTTTTAAAGTATATTCTATAACTCAATTATGTAGGAATTTTTCACTTTAAGTGCAGGAATTCAACGTTTACGTTTAAATAATTAATAATCTTGTGATATTTTTGTCTAGTGCTTTGATTTAAGTAGTATTAAGTACTCTCTATAACTTCAAATAAATACGTCTATGATATAATTATATCGTTATTTTCCAGATGTTTCATTCCAAAAAAACAGATCCACATATACAAAGGTCATACAAAAGGTGTCAACTGCATACAGTGGTTTCCCCAAAGTGCACATTTATTTTTATCATGTTCGATGGATGCAAAGGTGATAGTATTAATATTTTCTTGTAGCTATAATTTGTATATCTATGGGGTAATTATTTGAAAGTTGTATCTTATTAATTTTCATTTAAATTTATTTCGAGTAGTTTTCCAGATTAAGCTCTGGGAAGTATATGGTAAACATCAAGTGGTCCGAACATATTCGGGACACAAACTACCAGTGAGAGAGGTAGCATTTAATAATGATGGCACAGAATTTCTATCAGCAAGTTTTGATAGATATGTGAAGCTTTGGGACACAGAAACGGGACAGGTTAGGTTTTGTAACTAATTGTATTAATAAAGTATATTAGACTCAGCGGCAAGTTTCATTCCACTTTGATCATGGTTTTACATATTTTTAGGTTAAACAACGTTTTCATACGGGACATATTCCATTTTGCATTAAATATAACCCAGATGATGATAAAAACCACATGTTCCTTGCCGGAATGCAAAATAAAAAAATTATTCAATGGGATACACGAAGTGGGGACATGGTACAAGTGAGTTTTTATATAAATGATACGAAAGGTTGTATTCTTTTTCGTGTTTCTAGGAATACGACCGTCATTTGGGTTCTGTAAATTCAATTACATTTTTTGACAAAAATCGACGCTTTGCTTCAACATCGGATGACAAATCAATTAGGATTTGGGAATGGGAAATACCAGTTGACACAAAACTCATCCAAAATGTTGGTCTACATTCCATACCCACTATGAATAAAAGTCCGAATGGTGAATTTTCTTCATTTACACTTTTGCCACTTTTGTCAATGGGTTAAAATTTACGATTTAGAAAAATGGGTAGTTGGTCAATCAATGGATAATCGGATAGTTCTCTTTCAACTTATCGATGACAAGTTGAGATTTGCCAAGAAAAAAGCTTTCAAGGGTCATAACTCAGCTGGATATGCTTGCACTACGGATTTCAGCCCTGATATGAGGTATTCATTTATTGAAATATATTAAATCTTTAAGATGATTTTGTTTCTAGATACTGTTTTTATTTCGTGTATATTTTTCAGTTTCCTAATTAGCGGTGATGCGGACGGCAAACTATTTATTTGGGATTGGCGAACTCATAAAATTGTTGCTAGATGGAAAGCGCATGATAATACATGTATCAGCGCACGTTGGCACCCAAAAGAGAAAAGTAAAATTCTAACTGCTGGATGGGATGCGATGATTAAAATGTGGGCATAGCATTTGCAGTAAAACTTATTTATTTCTCATATTGCATTGTTAATTTGTTTATTGTTCTTTTACTGAGTTATAGTGATGTAACTTTTATATACGTTTTCCTCATTTCATTAAAGCTGACAGTAAAATGTCCCTAGAAAATGTAACCGATTAACGGAAATTCTGAATGTTGTTTGTTTATTCTTATTTGATATTGTTTGCTGTTTATTTGGTCAGGCAAATACCAATTAAAATCAATGCATTATACTATGTTTAAAATGGATCACTTACCATTTATATCTGAGGTATTAAAAATTGGGTAGTAATTATTTGCTATTTGTTTTAAGATGATTTATTGTTCACTGTTGACAAATGCCTCAAAGCGTGTTTTATCACATATAGCAGGGTATACGAAGGGTCGATTTCAAAATTGGAAAAAGCCGTAAGTATTTTTCGTTACTCTATCTCTGTAGCAAATACAATTGTAATCTAATTCAGTTTTTTTCCTATCCTAAGTCAAGAGCTATGGGGGTGTTCCTCATTTGATTATGTTATGTTATATATAAAGTGTCTGTAAATGGAAAAAGTATCATGAAATTGGTTACGACAGACGATCGAACTAGTGTTTTTTTTTAGTGTTTACGAGGGGCCGTATGTAAATCCTCTGGAACTCGGCCCTGATTTTTCATTTATTGGTTTGTTGAAAATTGCACATTTTTAATGTCCGTACATTGTTCGTTGGAGGTGAGTTAGATTGTTTCAGATGGACGAGTCGTACACGTTACATCAAAGGCACAGCTGGAATACAAACTTGACCAAATTCGGCTTGGGGTAGCATTTAGTATAATTTTATTCTTAAATGGTACTTATAACTAGTGTATTTTCAGAAAAGAGTTGTGACATTGTTAGAAGATATTAGAAAGATGGAAAATGCCCATGAGAAAGCAGAAAAGGAGAGAATTTCCGAGGTTAAAGAGCAGAGGAAAAACCAACCAATATCTAAAGGAAACCAATATATCTCATAACGACTTCAGTTCAATTATATTAAATGTTTGACAATCAAAGGTTTTCATTTATTAAAAGGGCTAATATTGGTGTTGAGTATTCCATATTACAGAGTCGTAATTTCTTCGCTAAGATTTTATTTTTAAAAAATAGGGTAACTCACATGTATTTGGATGGGTATTCATACTTACGATTAGTGATTTTTTTTTCCAATAGTAGAATCATAATTTTTATCACCGAAATCGTCCAAGATGAAAATAGGTTGTTATCTCTCCAAATTTGATGTTCCTATTCACACTCGTGGTGTATCAAATGTTTTTATTTCCGTCTTTATATAGCTTAGGATTTGTTTATATAAATGGAATTGCTTTTATATGTCACTGTAATACTAGACCCAATTTCCGCGTGCTTTTTACAGATTTACCAGCTAATCATTTTCAGCCGTTTTACGATGGACACTTGTGGCTACTAGCTGTACAATCCTTGCCTTTTTAATAGCTCTAATAAAACCAATGTTGTTCGTAAGGTGAGAAACAAATCGTATTTAGGAAATTACATGGAGGCATCTTGCAATTTGGACCATAAATAAGTAACGAGCGGGATAATTGTCGGACAGCCCTCTCCGTCTCTATCATTCAGCAGAAATGGACTTTTGTAAGAAGCATATTTACCAACTTTTGTTTTTTTTGGCGAAATTATTGAAGGGTGGGACGGATATTTGCTTTAATTCCTAGGATTAGGGAAAGATAGGGCTATAAAATGCTCAGCACAGGTTCAACGCAATCAAGATAGAATTCATAAACGAATTAAGTGTTATAATTATATAGCTTTTGGAATGTTATTGAGTTGGTTTTTACCAGGGCCCGTATATTTTTTTATTTGCGTGATTAGATTATGACCTATTTTCTACGCTGTTATGTTTTTATTCCCAATCGACTCATTTGCAAAATCCATATTTAAATATTTGTGGGTGGGTGCTTAAAAATAGTCTTACAACATTTATATAGCAAGCTAAGTGGTGCATTCATGCTAGGGAAACGCTTTTCGAAGGATCATTGTGAGTGTGGTAATTATATTTGATTACATAGGAACATCCTGAAGATTCTAGAATCTATAATCCCAAGTTTCATATATCTTGCAATGTCATTCCTTTATTTTGTATGTTTTATAGGCTCATTACAGATAAATATAAAATAGTGTGAAGTCACTAATGACCCAGATGAGAAAGCTTTAGATACCTTAAACGTTTACTGATTATTAGTTAATATTTGATTATTGAACAATGTTTTGCTACTTTAAATTTTGAGGTATCTATGAATTTCGAAAAGTACGTAAAATTGTCACTCTTCTTATATTGTTAAGATTGCGTCATTTAGAGCAAGCTTTGTTTTGCTTATACTCCTACTATCAGATCAGTATTATTTTGGCGTGCTCAACAAATCATATTCTTTTTTCCTATGCATCACTAGCACTTTCATATTCAGACGCCTAGGCAGTGTTTAATTATATACCCTTCTTCATTTGCTAACATTTTTCTATATGAAAGCGAAGAGGCGAGGTAAGTTTCAAGAAGAATGCAAACTTCGTGATCCCTCTATTCATTAAGATTTTAATGAGAGGATGGCCAAATTAAAAGCCATCACAAAGCCGTTTCAACATTCCACAATAACAAATGAATATGTCGTAATAACGAAGAGATAATTGTTTCTTTGCTGCAGTCTACCCTTGTGTTCCCCAGTTTCTTCGTTTTCCTACACGTTCTTTTTCGTAGCTACCAGTATTGTCACATCACCTCTTCTTGCTTTTTCATTCATTCTATTGAGGTCTTACCAAGCAGAAATCGCAGTCAATTCCACACGACTGTGGGTATGAATATTTAGCTTCAATTGCTTTGATAACTGGATTTGTCTAGTAATCACTGTTAGTAGATTTCTTTTCATTTAGTAGAATGGTTAGCATTACTTATATTTCTCGCATAAACTGCACTAAACGGCTCTGTTTCAGCGATAGATCCTTCAATTATTTCTTAGCGTCTATTTTATTGTTTAAGCTTCTCGACATACCGTCGCTCAATAAGTTTTCTGAGTTCACCAATTGTTTTCACTCAGAATTTCTCCATTATGTTCCAGAATTGTGTTATAAATACTTTACAGGAGATACTCGAAAAGTAAAATTTAGTGCAAAATATACAAAAAAAGATTGCTTGGACTTATTATTTCATAAACTATTGGACTATTTTTCCACCAGTGGTAAGCCAGTGTTATAATGATCATCACTGAATCATAGAAGTTTTATCATTTTAAAGCATTTGTCTTAGTATTAGAGGTTTTCTAGTGCTTCGCATAGTTTGTGGTATAAAAATCACTATTAATGAGCGAAAAAGGGCATAAGGTAGTAAATTGCGTTCCACATTTCCAAGTTCTTCTTTCTGAACCTTTTCAGCCTACTAATTTGTTTCTTCGGTTGAACTAATTATTCATTCTTGCTAACAGGCTTCATTATTTTTCCTGAAAGCATTATTCTATCAGTTTTCCTTATTTTAAGGGGAGTGAATTTATATTACAGCATTATAGTTGCGTGATTTACGTGTTAATGCTAATATTTTTTCCCTTTATTATGACAGAATAAAAAAATTAGAGTGCAATTACATTACCAATTGTAATATAAAGCTATGAGGTGGCCATCTCATTTTTCATGAAAACAAAGTGGGAAATATTTTTTAATCTTCATGTGGGTCGGTGAAATTAAATCTCTCTTGCATGACTACTGTTATTAATTAATGGCACTAGTACCACTAGAGTTTTGACACAAAGTGATTTGTTCTTTGTCAGCTCGCAGAATTCCTTTGCCTTTCTAGTTAACCAGTTCTCGGTACCATTTGTCAATACTTCAGTATTTTGATTTTCATATAATAACCTTTTAGAAGTCATACTAACCTCGGCTTCTTCCTTATATCATTTTCACTTAAGTGAACATGACTATATTCTAACATTTCATTTTCGCTACATTTGATATTAAGTCGTTTATATAATTATATCCTATGTTAAGGTAAATTGTTGTTTAATAGACATAGGCTTATATCTTACTACCATCGAGTGTCTATGTTCAGATGTATTCCCCATTATCTACACCGGTGTGTCGCGTCCGTAGACTTCCGCGGACACCGATTCACTCTCCGGCTACTACCCATCGTAAAGTGCAAGTGGTTATGAGTGTTGACCCCTTATGCAGGTAGTACGTTTGTATGGCATGTTTCCTTTCTATTGATACTTTTTACAATTTTTCCTCACCGTTTTTTCCAAAGGTTCATGTGACATATTATTTGCATATATTTATTGAAAAATTTAAATAAAGGAAATATGGCCATTTCATGAGCTACAATGAATGAATAGGCCATGTGACACTTTTAGTTTCAAAACTCTGAACCACAATAATATTCATTGTTCAATTGAGTAAGCCCTATTTCTATTCCTATTATTCGTTAACTAAAATATTTGCTCGCTTTTTTGTATATTTTTCCATACATCTGAAATTATCTTAATATTCTCCTCTCTTCAAAATAGAAATTAATTTGAAACTAGTTGAACTAACTTATTCTTCCAAACATTTAAGTAACTACTGAGTGTAAACAAGAAATAACTTTTGTCCTTTTAGCCCTTGGTTCTCTAATTCAATTTCTAATTAAAAATCGTGACATGTAATAGGACATAGTCAGGAAGATATAATGGGAGAAAAAAATAACATCGCTTTATTATGCAGTTTTTCGGCTGAACAAAGATATATGTGGCCATTATCTCATTATGAAATATTTCCTGTTCTGAAAAAAAAGGGAAATAGGCAATTTAACTATTTAGAATAAACGTGGTACTTAAAAACAGTTGCAAATATTAGCTAGAAATATAGTAGAAGAAAAGAGTATGCAAAAGAGAAAAAATCGTACTAGTTGAATCTGTTGTGTCTCGCCACATGTTATAGGTGGTAATGTGATACAGAGTGACCAAGCAATTTCACGCTACAACTTAGTTTAGTCGAATTGGAGCATATCTTTGTTTCCCCTATAAATCACACTAGCTTTTATCTTGTTTTTAATTTTGCTGTATTGATTTCTCCAACAACTTCTGTTTTTCTCTTCTTACATTTCATTACAAGTACTGCCTCCACTTTCCTCACATTCTTTCTTTTATGTCAAGATTTATTACTATTTATTGAAGGAGTACCTCAGTTCACCCTGTCCTGTTTATGATGTATGCCTTCTCTATACTATTACACCTAGTCTCCATCGCCTATAGTATTTGTTGTTTTGCTTTCCACCTGCTACCTCTAGGTTGTTTAGTAGATTACGCTCCGAGGTGAGGCGATATTTTTAGAGCTGAACATTCTCTGCTTCTCTGTCATATCTGGAATTTTCTTGATTTCTACTAATATGAGTATTTTGATTAAACAAATCTTGTATATTTTCACTTAAACCTGTAAAATAACTTCCCAGTAGTAACTGAAACCTTCCGCAAGCTACAAATGTATTTTGCTTACTGTGTTCAGTTCCAGGACTTATAAGCAAAGATGTACGATGAGATCTCAATAAACTTGTGATTTGAATGGCAATTATGGCATGAATAGGCATGTGAATTTGCGAAATCAAACAAAGGGCGGAGATATCTTTATCTCACTGAAATTTAACCCTCCATATCCGCTTTTATCTCAATTATAGCCAGGCTATCGAAGTACCAATAAATTTTAGTATATAATGCTGACATCAAGTTGTCTCATTTATTTATGTTATCTAGGATTTAACGTTTTGAAGTTTTGTTTCTGCCTCGTTTGCGTCTCCTCTCTAAGAGATTCGTCTCTTATGTTTTTATCTCTTAAGAATGTATTCACGGCATAACTGGGCAATGCAGGATATTTTTTCACGTTAGCCATGCAAATTAAATAATGTCGTGTAATGTTTCCACCATCAGAACGAAAATACGCGCTTTATGGTTGATGTATAATGGCGTAACTAAGAGGGCGCTATACACAAAAACAAGGAGAATGATAATATAGAAACGACAAAATAGAATAAAGTTATCCCACCCCCATCTTTCATCTGGTCGCTTTCAACTCTTGTTTGTTTAAACATTGTTCATTCTGCCTGCCCTTCTAAAATTTGGTGAATATTGGATAGAAAGTACCAATATTCTATGAAATATGTTAGTACTACTGTATGGTAAATGATCTCGTTTATTGCTTTCTTTACCTATTTTTTCTCACATATTTTACTCATTCTTCTAATCCAGTTATTTTGCTCAAGATGAATATAGCGCTTTCTGTTTAATTATCTATTTGCAAAACTTTACCACTTAGCCTAATTTTTTACTAGAATCCCATCTAATTTGGGTTTATATATAGTGTGATTATTCTTGTTAACGGGATGCATGCGAAATCACATCTCTCTAAAATGTAGTATATTAATTTATTATTAGTCTTGTTCATCATATTCTATTGGATATTTTAACCTGAAATTATATGAGTAATTTTTAATATTCGGTGTGGTCAGTAGGCACTATAAATAGTTTAGAATTAGTTCGCCAGTCCAAAAATGTTTATCGATTGTATGCTATATGGATTAGACTCATATTTTCCTGTCTTATTTGATCTACTATTGGGTTTTAGGCAAAAGAAATCACTCATTTTCACTTATTCTAAGCACCCTACATCAACATTTTAAACTGTTTCATAGGTGTTGTTTACTCTTCATTTGTAAGTGCGTATCTTTGTAGCTCTTGATTTAACACCTTAAAATGCGTTATGAATATTTGAGTGAGGAGCTGATTTTAGTTTTTTTAAAAGCCAATGTTTAATATTTGCTTGGTGAAAAACAAAAATTACTTATCAGATTGGTTAGCGTTTTAACTCACCACGATCTCGTCTTCCATAATTTGTCGTTCATTGTGTGGTAAAAGAAATATTCTGTCACTATTAGTCAATAGCATTCTGCTATCGAGCTGTTTATGCTCATCGAGCTCTCTTTACTCGTCCTCCGAATATAAAGTGTTTGTACTGCATTGACGCAGCGGAGCCCAGCTCGCACTGTTTGGTCTCGTGATTGATTTGAGGAATCAGTGAGAAAATGCATGTTGTCTTCATTTTACTATTTCTTTTTTTAAATTTAATTCTTTCCGAAATCTTATATGTATGAACAGGACTTTAAGAAATAAAATGAGTGAATTGGAGACCACATGACAAACCTCAAATTTTAAAAAACATCAATAAGCAGTCGCAGGCAGCTGACCACTGCTGACCACTATTTTACCAGCTGATGTGTCCGACAATCGATATTCTCGATTATTCTTTTAACTAAGCTAGAACAAAGTGTCAGTTCTTTATTTTATTATGTTATAGGTAATATTACTTATTTTGTATTAAAAAATAGGTTTAAGTTGTGACTATAATGGAGAGGAATTCCTATATTATGTAAAGTATTACATTATTTTTATCTATATTTTCTTATATAATTTGTTTGATGTCTATGTTTGTTAGGTGAGTAGGTCTAGTAATAGTTAATTACTATCGGCCCACCGCTCTCTTCTTAGCATTTCTATTCACCACCACCCGTACTTTCGGAAATTACCTCTTCTGGAATCATATGGTGCTTTCCCAAAAGCTAGACGAAACTCTCAAATTAAAGGTAATAGGGATGTCATTCAACTCCTTTGGAACTATGAATAGGCAGTAGGTCCAGATATTATTCACTAATTTTGATTTTATCTATAGATGGAAGGCATTAGAAAATATTTGGTCCCAGTGTGTACTCTTTTAGTTCATTATAGGATTTTTTAGCAAATACCTAAACGCGGAACACTTGTGTATGTTATTCAGAACATGGCGTGATTTGCTTTAAGTTCAATTTGAGACCAAAATATTTCATATGGAACCCACTTACTGTGTTCTGTGTATTCTCATCCAATTTAGTAACTCTTTAATAGTGGCATATGAATATATCTTTAAGTGTATCAATTTGTCATATTCTCTCCTTGATTTTTCATTTCGTATTTATAAATGGTACCTAAGCCATGTAAATGCATTAACGGTAAAACTTAGTGTCTAAAAGAAGGGTCGGCGCATATCAGAGCCGGGGATGTATTTGTGCCATTTCGACTGACTCACTAGATTAAGTGGTCATTTGTCTACTGAAGTGTCGTAAATTGATATAAGAGCAGTAATCTCTGCGAGTGAGTATTCTTCACTCTGCATTGGGTATTCCATTTCACAAACACTAAATAATTCAATTTCACTCAATTTTAGTAAATTGTAATTTCAGTGTATAATATATTATTTGTTTTCCCTGCTATTAAGTGACCAGTCCTTTTCCTACGTATAAATAGTAGTAATTTTAGCGTCCTTTTGGTACCTGAAATGCGGCAACCTCTACGGTCGCAATCATTCAAACATAGACTGCGACCACTAGTGGAAGTGAAGAGGAGTACACTGGAAGATGTAACCCAAGAAAGAAGACGTAGCACTCCTACTATCAGCAGAAGGTGTAGTCTACAGAGGTAACTAGAATACTTTAATTATTGGGTTTGAACATATACATCCATAAGTTTGGTCGATATCTACACTTCGGAATTGAATGTTCTTCGACTTTCCATAGAATATATGCTTTATAACTGTATATTGGTATGAGGAACTTATGATCAATGATTTGTTAGCGTTTACTCTTGTTCTCTCCCTTTATCGGTTTTTCAACCTCATCCTTTTCTGTTTTCTCACTGTCACACCCTATTTCCCCGCCCCACCAAACATCTTTGTTTTTGTTGTCTACAATCCATTCTCCGCATGTGACTTGTGCATTTCATTACTTATCCATCGGAAGGGTTTTATTATTCACAAGGTTTCGTAGAGAATGGAACTGTGATTCATCCATGAACTCGAAATGCTATGTAAAATGGTAAAGGGTAATTGATACTATGGAAAGTTCTGATTCTAATATATTATATTTCCATTCTATATTTACTTCTAGCGTGGACTTAGTAAAGGTAATAGCTATTTTTTGCTGTCATTTCTAGCAGATGAAGTCTCCAAAATCACTTGTGGAAATGAAATTATGAAGTGCTCTAGATGCTTGGTTGCTGATGAAAAGAGCTGCATTTATCATCAACCCTGCGAATTCTAAGTAAACGTTAAATCATTGTGCTACTTGTTCATAGAGAAAAAAGTATAATAAAACATTCCAAAAAAATCCTTTATACCACTAGCATTATAGTGGAAGCTATTTTGCTCATCAAGATGCCTACTATTGGGGACAAGTTCAGTTAATTAATTTTCAGACAAAGATTGCTAGAGCCTCGCACAGACGTATGGCCTGAAGCAAAGACAGCGAGTGAAATAGAAGAGCGATTTTTGAAATTACCCGATTCAGAAGAATATAAAAGGTGGGTGTTTTTATAATTGGCATTTTCTTATCCATAGTACAGCCTCGGATCTTCAGAGTGCGTCAGTTCAAAATTGACGAGAACGGTGCGGTAGTTTCTCGAGGCGATTCTTTTAGAAGACGAAGAAACACGTGTTCTAAAGGTTCATAAAAGTATTTCTGCATTATATTTCATATCTTGACGAATAATTGACTTTAGTACTTATCATTTTAAATTTTATCATAACATTGTCGAATTATAGGAGATAAATCTCCATCACCTTACCCGGTGTCAGGGTCAGATTCAGCTCGCGGATCACGTAGCGACAGTGTTTCTTCCAGTGAGGGTTCCCAGAAAGAAGAGAACGATAATGACCCCACTACCAGTCATAAAGCGTATAAGGTACGTTTTCACTATTTTCAAACGGTTTTTAATGACTTGGACTAGATGCTATAGTTATTGTAAGTATCTTTGGGATTTATTTAGATCTACGTTGTTGGGGATAGTGGAACAGGGAAGTCATCTCTTATCGGGCAGCTGATAACATCTGAATACAAGAACGCGTTTGCAGATGAGATTCGTGAGTTTCGTAAAGTAAAGATACTGGGGGAATAATGGAAAAGAGCTGTCCTATGCAATGGAACCTCTTTTGTGTTTCATTGATTTAACAACTTACGTGTCAGTCTTATAGCGACTGAATTTGTTTCAGAGGATTATGAAAACACCGTTTCGATCAGTATAGGAGGCCAAGAATGTGACCTGATTTTCTTCGAAAGTGATATGGTAAAGTTATTTATGCAGTAAAGCTGAAGAAGTTCATAATTTCAGTCAACAGATTTTTCAATGCGGGTACTAAGCATTATTTGCACACATGAACGGTGTTGTGGATGCAGAAAATGCTAAACGTGTGTTGTGTGCTTTGGTCTTGTTCGACATACTAATTCAAACATTTTCCCACTTGAGTAGAAAACTTGTCAACTTGTCTTCGCAAGAACTTGCTACTAGTGCGAAGACATGACGGACAGGATTTTTAGCGTTTTTAAAAGATCGTGATGGCCCTCATGACTTTTGGTGCTTAGCCGAAGTTATTGTGATACTAGCACACAAAGGATACACATAAGTCTTTTCTATAAAAACTAACAAAGATGCTAAAAGATTGCAGATATTGCCTTTCGTAGTAATTATGTATGTCTACACTTAAAGCTGTAAGCGTTTCCATTTGTAGAACGCTGCAAAGTAACACATCCTATGTTCATAGAAATTACTCTTGGATGACCATGACTAATTTATGTGCAAAAGGAACTTCAAGTAGATCAAATGTTCCAGTCCGACCATTGCTGGCTATCAGAGGAAGTACATGCATTTGTGGTAGTCTACAGCATAGACTCGAAAAGCAGTTGGAAGCAGGCACTTAATGCTATAGAGGTATGAAGCTATAAGAATATAAAAATAAGGAGCCATGAAATCTCATTTAGATGATCCGTAATTCACGTACATGCCGTAATTACCCAATACTTGTTGCTGGCAATAAGGTTGACCTGGAGAGGAAACGGGCGGTGACTAAGAACGGTGGGAGAGATTACCAACATATCCTATAAGCAGCTGGTAATAATTAAAGGACCATTTAGAAGTGAGGGCAGCGACAGCGATGTATGGCTTTGAACATTTCGAGATTTCCGTTGCATTGGATCACGATGTAGATGACCTGCTAGTGGGCTTAGTGGCTGAGATGCAAGAAGCGTACTCACCTGAAGACATAATGGAGGTAGTTTCCTCGCGATCTCTCCGGGTCCTTCTTAGTGGAGTTTATTTGCAAAACAATTCTCTAGGCCTCTCCAAGAATAGGTGATGACTTCCATGCGGCAATCCGAAGATATTCTCAACGGAAAAAGAAAATCCTGCCAGATAATATTAGCACTGGTTAGTTCAGATTGCATACATTTGCAAGTTTACATTAGATTAGTGGTAAAATATAATTGTTATAGGAAAGTGCTCTGCCCTCTCGCCTACAGGTCTCCTCAATCGATTGAGGAACTGGAGAAGAGGGATTTCACCAAGGATCCAAACGTAGGACACTACATGTACCTTCACTGTAGCCTCGACGTATTTTAGACCCCACTAGTAGTTCAATCTGTGTCAAATTCCCACTAATAAGATCAAGTAGCCCTGATAAAACAAGTCGAACATTCATAACACATTAATTGCTACTTTGTTATACGGATTTAACACTACTATCCAGATAAACATTTGCAGTGATAAATGCCTAAAACAACGTTAAAGCAACATACGGAAAAAATGTACATTTGCATTCAAAAACAAGGTAATTAAACCAATATATACACAGACAATACCAGATCTAGCGGAACGGTGAACCAGTCAAACGATGGGGTAGCTAGCCTTGGTAGCAATTCCACAGTGATTATTGCGATTGCGGGCAATTCGTATGTAGCCCTTTTCTCCCCATCCCGGACCCCAACTAAAAAATATATGTTATTATTGAACGAAGTAGTCTTGCAACTAACCTATTCTTAACGAGCCAATAGTCCCCAGCTTCAGGGTCAGCTCCGTATCCAACCAATAGGACACCGTGGTCTAGTTCTTCCGAAGAGCATTCTTCGTCGTAGTACACTCCTAAATTTTGCCTTAATATTCAATCGCTCGCCATTAATCGAGAAACCTTTGGTACCAATTTTGGAAGTAAAATGATAACGCTATCACTTCAAAACAACACGATTAAAAGCCCAGCATCCTTCTAAAACTTCCAAAATTTCAATATAATTCTCATCAAATCTAGGATTATTAGTTCCTCTAGATTAGATACACTTTATACAACTGTTTCATTAGAAATGAGTAGAAAAGACATTTACCTCTCTTGTATAGCTGGAAGGTTCTGTGACCAGCATCAATAGCAACCGATATAGGGCCTTGAGTAGCCACAGCAACCTATAAATTTGAATATATTGCAATTAAAAAGTTGCTATGCTAAATTGCCTCACCTTTAATGCATGCTCATCGCCTTCAGGTAAATCCACGAAGCCTTTATCATCAGCACCTACATCCTTTTTCTTGAAATGACACTTCATATCCTAAACGAAAGTGTCAGATCGTAGTACTAAAAATATGAAGTAGAACAAGAATAAGCTACTCTTACTCTTCCAATATAAGGATAGCTTTCTTCAGTATCGACACCATGATTGTCCCTGATATATTCAAATGCTTGGTCCATCAATCCACCATTACATCCGTGATTCCCATATCTGGTTGAGCAGTCAACCAAATTTTGTTCAGAAAGTGAGACCTAGAAAATATATACATGCATATATCCTATAGTCATCTTACTAGTAAATTTTCATCCCAGAATATCTCCGAAACTTGAGTGATATATTCAATCTATAGTAACTATTCCACCAGAGAAACTACAAATACATTCTCTTTTTGAATCATCCTTAGTAATCTACTCACCATTTGTCCGGCTTTTCTAGCATGCTGTCCTTCAAGGGCTCCGGTGGCAGAAAATGCCCAACAAGAACCACACATTCCCTGGTTTTTTACAGAAGTTACCAGTCCATGATCTCTCCAGTCAACGTTTTCTGGTATATCTACATTGAATGGTGCAAGAAAAGCCGATCCATTCGTCCTAACTTCGCCTCCGAACACACGACGACGTCGGTATCCATTTAATTTCCTATACTGCGCGAGTGGCTAGAAAGGCTTACATCAGTCGCAAATACAAAAGTCTAACGTTATATATTATCATGTGTACTTAATTATCTAATGACTTATCAAAAGAATGCCTCATAGTAAGATGCAGCCATCCAACGTAATAACATGCTAGCTAAGAAGACACTAAATATCACATGATATTTTTACAACGGAATCAGCTGATTTTGACTGGACAGCTGTTAAATGCCTAGTTATGAACTAAAACTATGGTAATTTTAATAGATAATGTGCTTACTAGATCAGCAATATGGTTTAATCCCATTTCAAACGTCTTTCGACCCAGAGTATGCTCTCTATTATGATCTTCAATATGAATTACGTTCTTAACAAATGCTTCCATGTAGTCTGTTTCTTCATCTTCCGAATAATTTTTGTCTGTAAATTAAGCTGTATCAATCAAATACTAACTAAAGTAAAAACAGCAAAAAGTATGCGACTATTTCTTGCAAAAATCATTACCAAACATCTCTTTGTACTCGTCCCACTTTTCAAAAGCCTCATCAATTTTCTTTCGAAGGCTCTTCGCTTTCTGAGCTCTTGTCAATGGGCGAACTATTTGATCCGACGAATCATCGCGATTGCTAAGTTGCCATCTATAACAGATACTAACAGTTATCAAATACAAGTTGTCACATTACTGATCGATTAAAAAGTGTAACTCAAGCCTCAACACTGAGGCTTAACTATCCGGACACCTCACTCATACCTCCTATAGCCATCGTCAATAGCAGCACTGGCGAGATCACAAACCAATACCAGAACTAGGAGGCGCAACATGGCGATTGTCGTCTAGAGAAACTTTGTGGCTTTTATAAGAGTGAGGCGGGGCATCACGTGAGAGTGACCAGACAACTAGGTCGAATGAGATCGAAGTACAAATAACCGTTCACAGATCAAAAGTACTATTTCCATCGAAACAGTGCGTGTGATGTTGAAAGATCTAAGATACAAATGAAAACATAAAAAAGATAGTATAAAATGGGAAGCAAGGAAAAATACAACTTTAAAAGATAGGAAATTTTGGTAATTGAAAATTAAACGACTAAGAGTTCCCAGATCACTCATGACCCTATAAATAGGTAAAGTTATTGATTTAACTATCATGTTTACCAATTTTGGTTCAAGTTGTTCAACTTTTTTACCGCGAAAATATTTGAACACTTGAATGGAATTAGTCTTTTAGTACTGAGAAATAATTAAGTGATATTGATATTAATCTAAAACTACGCTATGACCAGGATTGTTTGAATTTAGATCTTAAGCGGCCTAAGGAGTTATTTGGCTGGTGATAAAATGCTTCAAGATAGCCTTTTTATGATTTGTTGGTGAGCTGTTGAATAGTGTTAAGAAAATTTCTCTATGTACTGACAAAGTATTCCTTTTTGATTTTCTATCTTTAGATTCTTATCTGTAATAGATTACTTTATGATAACAGGAATGACCGGATGATAGGGACTGGTCATTACTGTCAAAAATAGAATGTTTTGTTTCATGATATTATAAAATTGTCAGAAATAATCAAGCATTAGCAGCAAAGTTGTGAAAATTGCATTTAAAATAAATTGAGTACCTATGAAAACAGACTGATGGTAAGTAAATAACCAAATTTCTTTACAGCATGTAAGACTTAAAGATTAGAGGGTAGTTTATTTTCAGCTTACTTGCAACATTGTAAGACATGAAAAACCTAGAGACAGGAAAGACAATGCATTCTTTCTTCCGGATGTAGCACCGCCTATTCAGGTTCTCGCAGAAATACTCTCTGGGGTTCATAAGATATCGCCATCATTGGTTACATTCAATTTTGTTGTGCCACCTAAAATTCACATTTATTTTATGTTTATTATTTGAATAGATAAATAGATATTGTTAATCTTATAAAAATCGTATGTCGTTGCAGAATGTTTCGAGTTTCAAGCCTGTTATGTACACTGTCCGCAGTGGCAGCAGAAAGTATGGTATATATCCATCCTGCCAACCCAAAGTTGCATCCATCAGATATGTATCCAGTGGAAAGAAATATGCGGTAAGAATAGCTTTTTATCCCGCATAATTTGCCATGATTATTTATCCTATCAAGATTCTTCGTATGCTATAGTTTTTTAATATTATTTGGTAACATTATTAGAACGAAAAAATATGATAGTACACTATTTGACTTTATTTGCGTTCTTTGTTTTCTTTCCGACCTTCTAATTCCTTTCTTTATGGGTGGACCGATACACAATACGCTGAAAATAAGTTTTTATGTAGTGAATGAGATTTCAATTGATTATAATGAGAAAATAGTTTCTGTATCTTGAATCAATAGAAGAGATTATATATACTAACTTGACGGGTGGAAATGCTTTTCCTTATAATTTCAGTAAACCCTGTTTGTTAGAGTTAGAAAAATGTCGAACATTTCTAAGAATTATTTTGCATTCTTCTTTAAATCAAAAAATATTACTCCCTTCTTCCAATAAGACTGCAGTCATTGAAATTCGTAAATCCTCCGTAAAGGCATCTTTCAATTTGGAGTTATGACCAGCGAACAAAAATCAGTCTCAAATGTTCGAACTCGAGCGTCTGCATGGTTTGCTTACGCAAAGGAAGCGGCCTATTTAGTGTTTAATCAATGTCGTAGCGAACACATAATCCATAAAGAGACTGAATCTAGGAAAAAGTTTGCACTACCTCTGGTAGCCATTAAACGATGTCGACATATTAATTACAGCGGAGTGCTAAAGATTCGTGATCTACCACAGGCCGGAATTGTTTATCTTAATAGAATAAAGCCAATCGAAGAAGAATTTGCAAAGAGTATGTCTAAAGTTCCACTTAGTAATTTCCATGCTTAAATTAGCTTTATTAATTACTTTTACCTCTACTTTGTAGCTAATGTCATTCGTGATAAGGAGACCCTAGTTAAGGAGACAAACAGCCTTCCACTTAAAGAGATAATAACACAAAAGAATGTAGGTACTTCATGTACATCATTTTCCCAGAGTATAATTTTCATAGAACTTAAAAATTACTCCAAATGTAATTCTAGGGCACTGAGGACATTGATTACTCAATCTATGACGACCCGACACCGTTTCAGAATAGTACTATTAGTACCACTAAACTGATGTCTACTGACCCAATAGTCACTTCTACGACTCCATTGATCTCTAAAGAAAAGAAAGAAATCACGCTCAAAGCGCATGCTAACACTATGGTAGATAGTATTAGTCAAAGTAATATTTATATTTCATGAAAAAGACATAAATATCTGTATTCAGAAAGTCGCAGTAATGAAAACTAAAAAGATTGATGGTGAAAGTTGGGATTTATCGGCAGAAAGTCAAAATAACCTTGATAAATTACTTGAGGAAGTCAGTGGGACCAATAGTGGCAACAAGGTAATATTACTTAATTTAGCACTGACTTCACCTTTACACTGTTTTAGTGGTTCTCAGTTAAATTATCACATTAGTCCTGTGCTTCTGTTCTTAGTTTTCTCAAATGCTTCAGATCAACACCAACAATGCCATCAACTGGAATACAGTAGATAAGGAAATAAAGCGTGAAGAGGTAGCTTATTTTAATTTAATATCTAGTCAATGTTCTCGGTGATACTGGTTTAATTACCTTCCATCGTCATTAATATCCGTATAAAGAACTAGTTCCTTGCATTTTGTCCAATTCTTCAATTTAACAGAGCACATGGCGACCAAATGGTCAACAAAGGAATCTGAAGGCAAAGCTTGTCTCTCTTAGTGGAACTGCAAAATTGCAAAACGGTGCGTATGACAAGTTACGTTATCTAAAGTCATCTCTAATCCAGTCTCTATACTTTCACTAGAGTATAGCCAATTTATCTTCATAGTTAAGTGTTCTCAATCTTATAATGGATTAACTCATGAAAACTGTTTTTTTTTTGAGTTCCAGTAATCAAATTACAGAATAATTAATCAAATTTATAAATTAAACTTGGGTATTTCCTTAAAACTTATTACACATTCAGTTACTACAAAAATTAAAAAAATGATAAACATGCAAAGTATAAAAAAACCAAAGTGTGATTAAAACTATTCAGGGGTACCAAAACACAAATCGCGAAAAGCCAAGCTGGTGTTAGTGGACAACAATAGAAGGTCAAATGTGCAATCTCGAACGGCGGCAGTACAAAAAGGACCAGACTTTGATCCTTGGGAGCGACTGGGACAGTAGATCACAAGTTTATAGAATTATCAATTTAAGGAGTTATCGTAATTTCTTTTGAATTTTTTACATAGAGATACACTTAACAGGTAAATCCTCCATACTATAATTTGATAACAAATCAGAGCCTATAAAAATTCGGCTCTCTGATTATTTCTCTTTATTTCCTTTTGAGACTGTGAGTAGTAGCAGTGATCCGTTGTCGTTCCTTCTCTTCGCCATCTACCACAGAGAGTTCTAAATTCCTTCCATCGTAAAAGTAATAAGTTTTAATATTCTTAATATTTTAACCAAGTGCAATTATGAGATAGCAATTATTACCCATAATACACTGATACTTTAATAAAAGTGCTAATAAATATATCATTTAAACTCTGCGAAAGAACAAAGTATAGAAAAAACCTTTTGAGAAGAACTCGAAATTCCCTCATTCGGAGGTAACACAATGGTTGAAGTAAAGAATGTACCGATATGAAGAGATAGCAGAGATACTTGAGATAAACGAATTCCCAGCGATGAATGCCTGTGTAGTTTCTAAAAAAACGTTTATAACAGTCGAGAATAGACGAACAGAATGAAACTCACGAGCAAATACTTACTGGCTCATATTAACAAGTTGCAGTGCCTGTATGACAGCATATGTGGTCAAGTAAGCAGAGTAAACGACGATGACGGAGCCTATCACCACGACATACTTGTGTCGACGAATGATATGTTTCTGATCCACGTTACACTCATCACCTAATATTATAATGAATTTTTATTTAGTATTTTCTTATATTTTTCGACTTCCTCACCACCTGATTTCTTTTCCTTTAACCGTTCTATTTCTGCTGTTTGTCTCATATCTTCTTTCACGACAACTGATATAACTCTGCAAAAGCAATTAAATTTGAATTAAATGCGTTTATAAAAATATTAAGTAGCAATGTCTAACCTCATCAATATACTATACGAGTATGCCGTTACCACTAGGCCAATTAAACAAACCACTACTAGACCCAGATGATAGGCGAAATGTGCATATATCGATGACTCAAGATGGTGTACGCATGATGATGTCGAGTTTGCTGTGAAAGTATAAGGTTCTTTTAATTGAGTTAACCTTCTATTACTAATCTTGATAGTTATATGAAATTATAACTTTATTAACTCATAACTCCTCTCACCGACAGTGGTACATTCATCGTCTATCCATAGATTCCTGTTCTGCATTCCGACAATCATGTTCGCAAATGTGAGAGCTGATGATATCACCCATGCACTTGCGATGAAGAACACAACACGACCTCTGAGAAAATTTGACACTATTCTAATAAAAGTTTTGAGTACAAATTCTAATCATAAGTAGGCTAATTTGGAAAATTAATTATAAGTTATATATAATCATATCACTAATTTCTTACGTTCCTCACCAGTTAATTAGTAATAGAGAAATTGTCAGTAAGTAAGCGTAAACCTTTTATTATAAGGCTGCTATTTTGTTTGTCCTAAAAGCTTTATTTTCACTAATATAATTTCTTCGAAATTAACTAACTGTAGTTTCTGAATATATATACATACATGAAATTATTTCACTGATAATCTCGTAAGTTAAAGGGTGAAAAATGACTGGACACGTGGATAAGAATTTCATATTGATTGCCATAATAGAAAATTACTTCTAAATTTTTCTTAGCAATTCTATAAAAGTACCTCGAGAAAAAAACTTCAAGTAGCAAAAACGGCAGCATAAAAAAAAAAGCTACTTACCGTGTTATTAGAGTCGGGTATCGCAAGGGGTAACAAATAAAAATATACTCGTTGAGAGTAATCATCAAGAGGTTAAGAATGGTAGCCAAGTTAGAGAATCTGAATATACAAAACCATAAAACTGATGACTATATAGTGGAATTAGTGATAATTAAATAAGCTCCTGATAAAGCATCAAACTTACCGTAATAACACTCCACTATATTGATCGACCCTGATTGATACTAGTGAAACATCGGAATTCATATCGGATTTAAGAAGTTTTATTGCAAAAAGAATAGAGCACACACCTAAATGCTTTAGCTTGGAAGCCATTAATATATAGTTCATTTTAATTTATAAAATTTCAAACAGATTAAGTAGTATTTCGAATTTATTTGCCTGATTATAATAGGATATGTACTCACCCTTAATAGTATCGATAAGGATGAAGTTGAGTATGATAATATAGAACGCGTGAGAAAATGTCCTTGCTCTTCTCACTAGCAATGTATAGAGAAATATTCCATTCAGAATGATTGCCAAAGATCCTAGAGACACATATGATGCACCAAATGCTCTTGCCGTTCTTTCCCAATCCCAACCTAAATTTATTAGTAGTTATTCACTACATTTTTCTATTGTTATCTTGCAAATCATTTTCTAAATGTCTTCGCCTCATGTATCACTTATTCAACTGTGTGCACTTACCATTTTGATCAAGACTTCCTTTGCCAGCTTGTAACCACTTTACAAGGTCGTGAGAGCTAAAATTTGACGCATTCATACTTTTATGAAAGGATGAATATTCTGGAACAGAGCCCAAGAATAATTCCTTTTCCTTAAGAACTATGCTTGTGAGTGTAAACGATTTTCATGGATACTATTAAACATTCGTCTGAAAACGTGTTTTCGTCGTCGATGATTTTCAGCTGCTGCATAATAGTCTGAAGTAAAACAATTATAATGTGCAATACAAATAATTAAATTTTTAGGCTGAAATTTATGAATGTTAAAACAGTCATTATTTTTATCGAGAACGTTATTGCATATGGACTGGAGACTTTTAGAACAAACAATCACGTTTATTAGTTCAAAATCCTTATCATAGAACAATACCGGTTTTCTACTTTCCTTCCGATTGTTAGCTTTTAAAGAGAATATCAGAATAAGGATTTATTTGGTTGCTTTTATATATTAAATCAAAATAAATTTAATTGTTTCACAGTATTTATAGTTGTTTCGTATGAATAATGCAATATAAAATATTTTGAGGGATAAGGCTTGTGATTTGCCTAACAAAGTGATAAATGGGAAGAACTAAAGTGAAAAATCCGAGTGTATATCCAGATTATCATGTAGAGCTTAGAGCATAGGATAATGTAAAACATGAAATGAGTATATAAGAGAACTAAAATAAATTATTTTAAAGTATAGAAAGATATTGCGTCTTTCATATGTATAAAGGTTGCTGTCTTAATGAATTGAAACCCAATATATCCCTTCAAGGCAAACAACTCATTGTGAAAGATTTATGATCTAATAAAACGAAAAAGATGAGGACAAGTTGCTATATGAGAAGAGTTTCAAAAAAAGTTGAGTTAACGACATCTCAAAGAAAACTAATATTTGCATCAAATACATGCAACTCAGAAAAACCATGCACAAAAGGTGAAGATGATCACTGATATACTCAGGGAAATAGAAGCCAAACAACTGAGGAAAAACGCCGTATAAGCGACCTAAACCTGCACATCGCTCGAGTGCAGACGTTGGAATTTAGCGTAATGTTTTCGAGTCTCAATACGGGAAATTGAATTTGTTATGATGGATATTGATATGGAATTCATAAATAGTTTAGGTCAAAGCACATACGAAAAGTTTAAATTATCGAGTATTACTCGACTGTAAGGAACAGAGAACAAGAAAACATTGAATTTTACATAATACCAATTACGCAAAGTACATGATAAGGCTCACAACAACAAAAACGTATGCTCTAAAAAAGAATATTATCGCCCAAAAGATAATTAGTATAGAAACGATGCGTTCCCACTACCCTCTTTTGCCTGGTCTCAAATTTCATTCACCTCACACCACACGCTCTCCAATTATAGCGCGAGATCTGTGGAGGTGCAAAAGTTACCCGACACTTCGTCAGAATTTCCTCAATACCCAAAATAACGGCCATTCGTAGAACTGATTATGAAATACGATGATTTGTCTTTGAAGCTGTTACCACTTAATCCTACAAAAATCTATATCATATTTTGACCATGTTATCAATGGAATAAACAATTCAGATGATTTGGAAATACTGAGAAGTTTATCATCGACTTTGTATGGGCACAATATGAAATACCTATATTTCTATGAAATGGAAGAATGGGATTCATAAAGTTAATAGAGACAGAACTGTATAAGGACAAAAGTAAAGGGGGAAGGAGAAAATGAGCGATGTAGGCAAGTAAATTTAGGAATAATAAACATTTTCCGTACATATAATATAAATCTGTGATTACATTTCGTGCCTCTTCTAATTTTGAGTGTAAAGAGTAATTATTTATTAACTCGTATTTCTTCAAGTCCGTTCCATGTTGTATCACATTTAGATCTTTATATTCTAAAGAATATTGAAGCTTATCCACAAAAATTCTATGGACCAATACTGCCTTTGAGAGAATGCACTCAAAAACGTAGCAAAGTTTGCCCGAATAGTTACGTATTGAGGGCGAGTATATTGCTAATGGGACAATTTTACTGATAAGAAATAAGGATAAGAATAAATACTTAAGGGAAAGACGGAAACATCACTGGAGGATAACAGAGAAACCTGAAAAATACATGCAAACTACAATCTTGTTTCTAGGTTATTTTATAAATATTAGTTAGACAGATGAAACGAATTTTACTTACCCTTGACAACAGTAGTACAGAGCATTAAATCAAACAAGTATTAATAAAAAACAGCAAGCTTTAAAACAATAAGAGTGAAGAAATTGCAGTGACATGAAGGCAACCCTATGTAAAACTCTCGAAGAATTTTGTGATGATAGGTGGACATGTCCATTTCACCACTCTTTCCAATCAACAAATGGTTTCTTTTGCTTCATGACATCAGTAGATATTAGTAACCATTTTCTAACGGTGAATACATATGTCAAACGTTTTTTTTAAATGTTTCTACATAATAATCCACCTGAATATATTGCTTTTTTAGGCTTAATTTATAAAAAGGCAATTTTATGTGACACTGAGACACTTAAAAGAAACAAAGAAAAAAGGGTAATAATTAACAAGTAGAAGTATAAAAAATCTAAGTAATACCATCCTTTTCAATCTTATTGATAAGAAGGTACTTTATGCATTTATAAACGTGTTAAACCCAAAGCAGAAGATATCCATTCATTAATTAAAATGTCATTTTAGAAGAAAAATTAAAACTTTATGTTAATAAGTTATGTGAATGCATTGGCGAATCAAAAACTAAACCACTAGTCATTGGATTAATCTTATCCGCAAAAAGATAAGTAAGAAGAAATAGGAATTGACAAAACTTCTACTTGGAAAAATGCCTCACCATTACTTTCTTTTTATAGAAATTCTTAACTTAAATAAATGATAAGAATTTATTGTAGGTTTTAAGTTTGAATGTAGAGAGTAAAGAAAATCAGAGTTCACTTAACAAAACTAGATACAGAAGAAATGAACATCTATTAAATATTTAGCTATAAGATGACCCCCAAAACGAGATTCTACTACGCTCTTTTCATGCACTAGCATCAAGATTACCTCCACTTAATTACATTATATCTATATTCAGCCTGAAAGAAATATTTTTAAACTTCAATAAATCTATAAAATAGGAAAATATGATGCTAGGTAGATTATTAACCAAGCACTTAATAAATTTCACCGTTGAAAATGTTTAAAACCATATTAGATATGCAAAAACCGCAAAAGGATAGATGTCAAAATCAGCATGCTTCTACATAATATTTATGTACTTTAGAATTATTAATTCTCACAAAAAATTAGATTTCACGATAGTCATAAAAAATAATGATACTCCGAAGTGGATGTTATCGTTTCACGGTGCAACTGGGTTATTTTCCCCTTGAAAAGAGAACATGCGAAAATTGTGAAAGAAAATTTCATGTGTTCAGAGCTCGTTATTCCTAGTTATTATAGTGACTTGGAGGAAAATGAACCTCAGAAACGAGGTTCGAATCCAATTAGATTATCATAGGTTGAAAACATGGAAGCTATAGAATATAAGAATTATAGGGAATATGACATAGAACTTAAATTCCTCCGAAAACATCCACACAAAATAACCCATAGCATATTATATTTAAGTGGACAATTGTATACAAAAATATATTAAATGACGTATAATGAGAAAAGGAAATCATAAAAGTAGCTGAAAGACGTGGAGAACTTAAACGGATCGATTAACCGAATTTAAATAAAACTGGAAAGTAATTTAACGAGACTTCTTGGTCTCTCACACTATTTTAATAGGTAAGATATAAAATTAGCCATAAATACGGTTAAAAAGAGAAAATACGAGATAATACTACAAAATCTTGATTCCTAGAAAGCAAATAGTGTCGAACAATAAAAAAACCACTTTATCATAAATAAATTATAATAATTCTGCTTAAACGATTACCATTCCAGTGAAATTTAACAGATAAGTAATGTACTGAAGAATCATCTAATTATTATGTCTTCGAATGATCTATTTTGAGAACTATCGTAGCGGAAAAAAAAGATAATTGGATGATAATTAAGTCAGCAAACAGAGATATGTTTATGGATGAAATGACTAAGACAGTAACTGCAGAGGTATTTAAGAAAGACCAGTATAAATTCGTTGCCAGAAATACTGAACTAATTTCATGATTGCTATTAAATAATTTACCTAAAATTCAGTATGAATTGAACCATTACTTTTTCTAAAGCCTGTGATATAATAGATAATTACTTAATGCAGAACAAGAAAAACGGAAGCAACAACGGTTTAACAATATGCCAACAGTTATTTTGTTTTGCAGTTTACGCGCCTTTTTTCACGCTACGATCACATTTTCCACGGTTGTTTGCTACCTATTTTCTTTTGAAAATAATCTAATAAAATAGCAAGACAGTGAAAACAAAGAGAAGATATGAAATGTACTGATTCGAAAGCATTTTATTTAAATTTTGTTGACAGATGATAGAAATAAAGAAGTGGTTGAAGACTTGAAGAAATGAAGGACTTATAATTTAATAAATACCATATAGTGACTATTTTGCTTAATTTAGTATGCTCCCATTTCATGTATATATCCAATCTGTACACTCCTCTAATCTTCCCCCCTCTCTCTTTTCTCTTAACCATGCAAATGACCCCTCTTCTTGCTTATCTACTTATGTTCTGCCCCGCCCCTCCTTTTGTTTCAAGCGCTAGTAGAATACATCCACGCGCATAGCCCCAATCTATAACCGCTATACGAATAATTTAGATTGATCTACCTAGTGTTATTAATCAATTCATGGCAAAAATTACAAATTTATTTGTACGATATATACTTTAGAAATAATTTTAATGGAGTTCAAAAATGACCCCACAGTTATATTTTCTTCTAATTTTACTACCAGCATTTGGAACAGAACTAATTGTCGGCACATCTGTGAAGATCTGCAGAAGATACTCTTTCTCCAACCGTCCTTCTCAAGACTGTAGTTCCCTTTCCTTGATTCATCCTCCAAATCTACTTCCTGATGTTATCTCTTTGTACCTCTCAAATAATAACTTAACATCTATAATACAACTGCCCATAAGCTATAGTACTCTTTTGACACTAAGAATGGATCGATGTGGAATCGAAAAAATATCCTTTCAGGTAAAAGACATTTATTATAAGTAAATATATATAGGTTGACGTAGTCTGACTATCTAACTTGTTATAGGCACTCTCAAGGCTGACGAATTTAAAAACACTTGACCTTTCACACAACAGATTGAGACAGATAATATTTAGCAAAGAAAATGCTGCACTGATTATGTTGAATCTGGCCTATAATAAACTCAGGTTTGAAGCTCTTCTTTATTCTCTAACCTTTTTGATTTTCCTTTTTGTAGGTACCTGCCTGAGCTGTCTCATCTCATTTCACTACGACTTCTCGATCTTTCACACAATCAGCTGATTAGTATATCTCCTCAATATCTTCCTTTTAATTTGGAATCTATTCGACTGACAAACAACCAGTTGAGACATCTAAGTTCATGGCCATTTCTTACCAAGCTACAGGTTAGTAGACCTTAAACTAAGAACTGATGTTTACTATTTTTTATCTGTAATATAACAGGATGCCAAAAGCATGGTGGTAATGGTGTAGAAGTATATCGCTTACGGTAGTTGAGTTCTAGAAAAATGCTGTGAGAAAACAATCGCTTAGACTCAGTGCCAAAAGTACATAATTACATACAAGCCTTGGTACTTAGAGCAAACCATTGTCATTTCCTTAAAATATATGTAGGTATTCATATGATTGGATGATATATTTAGGTTAAACAGATAAATTAGAAAGGAGCAAAATTCGGTATTTTACGCGAGAATGACCATATGTTGACGCAATATGGTAGTTTCCATTATTCTATCGTCTTCCAAGCTATAAATTTATCTGGATAATGGACAGTATAACAAAAGCCACCCCAATGACCCTTATAATAAGAGTGTACGTGGGATAGTTGCATTTGTTATGCATATTATTTGTCGCCAATTTCGTTATTTAGGCATCGTTATAAGGCTTTCTATTACATTTGAATGGTAAAAAATCAAGAAATATTAGAAAAACAGAGCACTACAAGCTTCAGTTCAATTAAAATAAAATTAGTAATTAGGGTTATCAAACCATAATTCAAGAGGAATGAATCAATCTGATCATAAATGCAGAAAAAAAACAATTGTTTTTAATAGTTGAATTTTGGTATCTAACATAAAATTCTATCAGGAAGTTGACGTTTCGTTCAATCCGCTTTCATGTGAATGTTCTCTTTGGGAGTTTTTAAGATGGGCAGAGCGCTTGGCCCTGTTTGATTCTTCAGTTTTATCTTGTAGGAAACCGAAATCACTCAGAAAAACTGCGAATAAGGCAAGTGAATGAATATCCATAATATCTTGTATCTACTTTTTGAGCTCTTCCTGCATATGAAATTATCGACCATTTATATTAGTGCTTAAACTCTTCTGCCTTTCTGATCTCTATCGTCAATTATCTCTCCCCAGTTCTTCTATCTCAGAGGCAATAAAACATGTCCAATCTACATTTGTTTCCTTCCTCATTTATCATCTTATTAAGGGTTTAATCCGTAATGTATGCAGATGGATTAATCTAGATCCATTAGGCTGCATATTGGAAATATTCCAGGATTTAGTGACATTGTGGGAAATTCAAAAAATAAGTAGGAAAGATACATGTATTTATATACTTGTTGTCGAATTACCTAACATTATATATATATATATATATAGTTTAAAAATGGTTTATTGTACTAAGTGTGAAATAATAATATAATAAAATGCATTGAACTTGTTTCTCAGATTCTATGTGGTCCAGAAATCCATTCTTCTTTATCGATTGGTGGTTCATTTCTTTCACTGGGGGAACCCCATAGAATGTGTTGTGTAGTACTGTCTTCTCCACCACCGTCTATGAGATGGGAATATAAAGGAAAGAATATCACTATGGTAAGTAGAATATATCTGCTGCAAAGTGTTTAAAATTTAATCTGTTGTGATACGTATTACTGCACACTTGATTAAATGGTATACGTTGATATAACACTATCTTCATTACAATATTTAAAGGGTGTCACGCAACGTATTTTGCCTGATTCGGGCCGCATATATTTCTGTCTCGAAATCCCTTCTGTTTCGCTGGAGGATTTTGGTACCTACAGATGTATAGCCGAATTGGAAGGTTCGAAAAGAAAAAAATATGGTTAAAAATAATTTCTTTTTTTATAATGAAATCTTCTAGGCAGAAATACTTGGAAGGAATTTGTAGTAGAAAAAAATAAGACGCCACTGGTCTTAAATAGTGCACGAAGTATAATTTTTTACTGTCAATTTGGTATTGGACTATTCTTCATCGTGAGTGGTTTTTTAAAAAGATATTAATGAAATAGAAATTTGGTTCTCATAAATCATTTAATGCTGAATTTATTACTAATTATTGTCTCATTCAATTGTAGATATTTTTTTGTGCCTCATACTGTATGTTCCGTCGAGGAAGAATGATGAAGATATCAACTGGAAAAGAATTAGTCTTCCCTGCGGTTAGTTGTAGGCTTAAGCTCATTAACTTTAAGAAGTATGCAACATCATTATTCCTAGATGATTCGTGTAGCATCACCGTGCGAAGAAATCAACGAATATTCTGTGCTTACCTGTAATGAGGACTGGCAGCGTATACTCATTTGGAAAGAACGTATGTCTTGTGTACGAGCTCCTCTAGCTCAGTTTGATCCGGACACTCACATAATGGATTTAATTCATACGAGTGTATAAGAATGCCATGGCTATAGTTTACGTATTTTTCAAGTCTTATAAGATGCAAACGTATATTATTCACTTTCTATATACATGGTAGATCTTTCTCGTTTTTATCTCTCTTTAAACGCAACATTGTTTCTGTTGTTGTAAAGAGATAAGTATACGTTTTTTTCCTCGAAGAATACGATACTCTTCTGGAGATCATAAATCATCCACCTAATAAGTTTCCTACATTTGATGAGCCGTTGATTTCCCATTTGCTCCTTTAACAGATGAATTGGAGTTTTGATAAATTTGTAAAGTTGGCGATCAAACTTCATGATTTCTCCTACAAGTGATTTATTAATACTAAGAGATTTGTCCAATTGACTGATGCGTATTTAGTTAATCCGAATCACTGATGTGTTTCAAGGCAATACTTAATAATAGATTCATTTACTACAGGAAAAAAATCATCAGTGAAAGCCCAAAATGAAATATGATGAATGTTTTAAAGAATGACAATCCATGCCCTCATAAAATCGAAAGCTCTAATTTCCATGTGAGCTGTTAATGAGACTAAAATAGGCGAAATAGTAGATTTCCAAAACGTCGGAACAGTTGCTTAGAGAAAACTACACAAATTCTAAAATTAGTCTTTTTTCGCCCAGCTGCCTGCTATGTAATATCCATTAGGATCACTCCTCAAAATTTTACAGGATTATGGCATTGCTTAACAATACCTATATATGACTAGAGCAATATTAACACAACTCTTCGGTGAAAAACTCTTAGCTAAAAACTAATCCCAATTCACGTAAGAGAAAAACTGTAGTATATACGTTAGTCTGAAAAATGTTTATAATAAAGAACAATGACCAACAAGATTGGTGGATTGAATAAATTAGGATAACTATTAATTATCACAATATGTAGTATTCACAACCATACAAGCGAAACCAAGACCCCAAAGACAATTACAAAATATAAATAAATGACAAATGTAAAGCACAACCAAACAGATTCTTAAAAATTAAATGACTACAATTGTTGCTAAATTATATATATATATATATAAATTAAACTCAGAATGACACAAAAGTGAACTCAACAAGCACAAAATCTGTGTCAACTACTTAACAGAGCAGATTTCATATGTAGAAATTAACAGAATTTAGATAACTGGAAAGAGATATAGATTTATACGATACTTTCATTGCCTTCTGTAGATGATGAATGAATAGAAGCAGATAATGAACCTGTAGTAGTGCGGAGAATCAACCGCGCCAGTTCTGCAAGTCCAACTGAAGACAAAGCTTCTACCAATTCTGGCCATGCCCCACGACTAGCTTGTGCAAACATGTACTTTGTCTAAATAGAAAAAGTCAAACTAGAGAGTACTATATCAAAATATTTAATTTAGTAGAGGTCGTACTTTCTGATCAAGTGAAAGATGGCTTATCCATTTGCTCAAAACATCATCAGGATCCTGAAGACCCATCTAAAAAAATATGAAACTCAAATATATATATATATATATGGAAAACCTTTATTGTAAACCTATCTTAGCATATACAATACTTTTATTCCATTGTTGTTGCGATTGCAAATATCTACATGCATCTGCACCCGCCCCAACAAGAAAAAGTAACTCTACACCGTCTGAAACAAAAATTAGATCGAAATTTACGAAGAGACATCATACTGTATAGTATTTAAGTTATACCTTCAACCATATCTGAAGCAATAAGATTGGTGGCAATAAGTTTGATAAGTGATCGTGCCTTTTCGCTTTCCTAGAAAAAACTAACGACATAAATACGTTATAAGTAATAATCAAATATTGCCATACCTGATTAGATACTAATAAAGCAGCCTTTATGCTGGAATACTTGAGATCGGAAGACCCAATTAGACGGTCGATAAGCCTATCCTAGAAATGAATTTACTATTACTTTTTTCTGAAGTCTTACTGTTTTCATTCGTCCATTCTCACTTTCGCTTTTCCACCAGCAATAACAGCCCTTTCTACCAATCGCTTCTCTTCTACATCAGAAGAACTGCATGTGCCACATGTAACACGGAGTTCTCTTTCCTGTAGAATTATATTAAATTAATAAATACTTAAAAATACCTCTTTATTTCCTCACCCTAAACGTATCACAAGGCCAAAACATTTGAAGGTCCGGTGATAACTGATTGTTATTGTGGAGTGTCGCACATGAAATATCCAATAGTGCAAATAGTGTTTTGTCACCAAGAAAACGGCGTAATAAAGATTCATTCTCTATACCACTTATATCTACTTTATTATCCTTGTCAGGCGAAACAGCAACCTAAAACTCATAATCATTAAACAATAAATGGTTTTAAAAATCCTTGATAATTCAGGTCAACATACCTTTTTTCCAATAATACTGCGAAGTAGAGCATTTTCAGATTTTCCAATATGAAAATCATTTATCATATTTGAAACATGCTTGCTGTTCATCAAAACAGGTATATCTCCAAAATAATTCATGTACGACAAACACAATAATTTGTAATAAATAAATAAATAAATATATATATATATATATATATATATATAATTTTCAAGAAAAAAGGAAACAAAAGTTCAAATTTTACCTTTTTCTGGCAAAGGACTGTTTCTATTAGTGGTAGGAGCATAACAAAATACATTGTCATTTGTAATGAGAATAGGAGATACTCCGCACAAATCCATGTCCAAAGCAGCTCGAGAATGATCAATAATCATTTGTTGCATTCGACACATAGCTTCAATATCCCAAAGTGAGAGCTCCCTGTCGATATATCTAGTTGTTTAAAACCAAAAATTTTTAACGATATATGTACACGGAAAATAAATAATAAAACACTTGAAAGCACAGTTGTACTGAATAGTACTACAATAAACCTTTGGTTAAGTACGGCCAATGTGTGATCCCCAGCTAATCGAGAGAAGCACATACGAATAACAGAGAACCTCGAAGCCCTCACATGACGTGACTGGCGACGTCCAAGATCCCATATCTAAAACTTCGCTTAACTTTATCTTAAATGAAGCATTAATATCAAATAACATACCGCAATACGACCATCAACGTCACCCATTGCAAGTATATCATCCTTCCAAGCCATTGTTCGAATAGACCAGCCACCACTTTTCCACTTCAATTTTTAAAAATTAGTTTTTAGGAATGTTTTCTTGGAAACAAAAGAATCAAACATCACCTGAGCATTGACCTCCTTGCCATCTTTTACATGCAAACCTTTAACGACAACGTGATACAAACGATTATCTAAACCAAAACTAATGTACAATTAGAAGTAATTCATAGAAATTAAAGCAATCTTACCAGAATCCAGCACAACTAAATTTTCTCTGTAAACACTTTGCCCACTTCCTTCAGTAGTTTTAATCGCATGGTGCTTACAAGACCAGGCCTTAAGAAATTATAATAGAAATGAGAAAATTTAAGATTTTTTTAAAGGATAGAAAAGAGGACTAAATAACTACTGCTTAACAATATAAATGACCACAATAAGATATAGCACATTTTAACAGCTACCATATCGGTAATTAGAGGACATGCCCTACTCATTCGCCGTAGTAGTCGCAATCCCTTCAAATCCCATATTTCTAAAGGTTCGCGTTGAAAAGCAAGTGCAAGATAACAACTGAAAGTATTTTCCATTAGACTGAACTTTACATAATTTAGTAACATTTAAATTAACAGTCTAGTGCATAATCATCGATTAATTACTTACTGATAAAATGAAACGCTTAACATAGAAACTGGTGATTCATCAGTTTCAGGTCGAATTCGGCGACATGTACCTAAATGAAAATAGATAAATCTGGCATCACTTATTACTTGCAACATGTTTTGATTTTTACAAACATTAAGAATAATTAAAGTCTCACCAGTTCTGATATCTGTTGCAAATACATCGTTTCTAACAAGTTGAATTGTGCTGAGTGCATGGTTATATCCAGCAGTTACTAGTGTATAAGCGCCACCCCACTCAAGACATCTAAAGCACTAACATTGAATTACGTGAAAGTTATTATTAAAGATATAAAGTAAAACTAATTAAAAATTAAACTAGAAAGGAAAAATAAACCATACTTAATAGGTGAATTCTGAATACTGAACTCCTTCAGAACATTGCTGGTGAATACATCTACTAGATGAACAACGCCAGCATTAGAACTAATGGCGGCAATATGTGCTGAACCAAAGGCAGAATGAGCTAAAATCATATCACTACAAAATATTGACTAAAAATCAAATAGATTCTTACTATATATGTTATATATAGCAAAAAGATTCTTTTGGAAAGACTATTGAATCGTCAAAAACTAATTGATGAAATGATAGTAATCCAATATTTGCGAAAAATCACAAGAAACATCTAAAAACCAAAATAAAAATTATTGAAAGAATTCACCAAACTGATCATTTATTTCACTACTTAATTCATCCATTGGCCGCATGCGAACACAAGACAATCCAGATGCTAAAGCACCAATAAATCCCGACTGTTGCAAGCTGAATGTCTCATAATTTGTAATACGAAAGTAATTAAAGATCTCAAAGAATATATGAAGAAGAAATTTTTTATTTTCACCTTAATGTACCAATGACAGATGTAGTTAATGATTTGCTAAATGATAAGTAATCATCAACATATGTAGATCGATACTCTAAAGATGACTGTTTATTCGAAGTCTGCAAAAACATTCCTATTTAATCCGAAATGACATACAATTGCGGTTTAACTATACCACATAAAGGTACATAAAAAAATATCTTACCAATTGCCAAAATGCCATTCTTCCACTGTTATATAGAACCACCACTGTTGATTGAGTTACCGGACACAACATTGCACATACAGCCCGCTGTTGTGCACCATGACGAAGGGTTTCAGATAAAGCAACCTGTATCAAATAAATCATTAAATGATAAATATTTTCCTGTGCATAAAAGTACTAATCTCAGATACTAAGTGATAACTGCTTCAAAATAATAGTCAATATTTAAGAAATATAAGGTACCTTTTCCATCCCAAATTGGGCATCTACTCGATCATTCGCAGAAAAAAATCCAGTATGCAAAATTACAGTGCCATTTGCATATACAGAGAAAAGTGCATCACGTGTAGTACAAGGGAGTAATGAAATTACATTTGGCTCCAAAGTCATAGAGAATAATGTCGCATGTAGATCCGAATTAACGCAATACAACTGGATATAATTCTATTTACACTATTAGGTGGTTCAAACAATTATGACAAAATGTTTTTAGCTAACCTGACCATTAACTACGACGAAAAGTGTATTTCGGTAAGCATTATGAAATGTCATCATCTGAATGCTTGATACACTTTTAGAATAATTTTCTGTTAATGAGATAACACGACCCGACGAGGAAGGAGCTCCGCTCAAACTTAAATCATTTGATAATACCAGAGAGCCTCCAGATGAAGAAACTAAATGAACAAAATATAACACTAATACAAAATTTGTACAAGTAACGTATTCTTATTGTTAATAGCAGTTCGAAAACCATAATTTAACCATTATTATTAGTATTCTAGTCTATATGTTCAAATTATACACTTTAATCCAAACTCTTTCAGAATTTTGTAATCTAAAATACTATAATATAGTGTCTAAGTGGGATATAAGTAGGGTACCAAAATCGTATCTTTCTTTTCAACTTTATTAATCACTAAGATAAATTCATTTTTTTCTTGTATTAAATACTTCCTTTCACTTAGTTAATGAGTATATTAATGAAAGAAACGTATATAGATTAAGTAGCAAATTGTAGATAACTTACAAGCAACATTACGGGAGTTAAATGGATCGAGTGACATATCAAAAAGAGGCAACGAATATGTGAAGATCCACATCTTATCTCCACTATCTGTATTCCACAAAACGAGGCTATTCCCAGAATGCAAACTTAAAAGAAAATCCTGACTCATGTCCTTCCATATGAACCACTTCATTGCTAAAAAAACATTCGAATGGACTTATTTAATTATAAAACAACGAAATAAATATGGAAATTCAATGATCTACATAAAAGGGACCTCCAATGCTTAAGAGTTAAACCAACAATGCAAATATTTCCGTAAGAACTGAGACGACGAAAAACTAAATACCTACAAAGCTCAACATAAAACTGTAAAACTTACAAAGGACTGTGGAACTTGCATATGAAAAGTTATTTCTTTTGGCCGCTGACAAGGGTTCAGAAATAATGATTTGGCCACTAATATCAGATGAAGCTATACGATAATCATCACTCCTAGCATGCTCAATTACCGAACAAGGAGGTGACCAACATACCTAAAAAAGTACAAATGGCGCAGATCTTAATCTTAGAGTCTTTAATACTAAACACTTAAAATATTAACGGCTGCAGAATGAAGATCTATAGCTTGCACGCGTTTACATGTGAAAGAATCCACAATGATGATAATATTGTGAGAAGCATAGGCAATTACTCCTTTGTAATTCCTGAAATAGTTTTACTAGATAAGAATATTTCCATACTATATCGAGACTATTTAATAGCATCAAAACTATAATAAGAACCTTTTACCACCATTATTACAATTTAAATGACTAACCAATCAATACAATTTTTGTTACTGGGATGCAAACCTCCAGGTAAAGTGTAAGGCATCGTAATTATTTGATTTTATTCGTAATATTGTGCAGAAATAAAGAAGAAAAGTGATAGGACACAGATAATCTTTTGGCTTTAATAATTGACACAGCACATTATTTAAATTCCCTAAAAGTATTTTCAAAAATATCAATTATTTTAGAACCATAATGTATAACTGATAAATTATGTAAATATGGAAAATTTCATGACGATAGGTTCTCGACTCTAAGTATTTATAATGAAATACTGAATTAATTATATCGCGAAAAGCAATAAAAAAGTTGTAACTTCTAAACAAGTAACAGTAAGTAGCACATAATAGCTACCAACATTTATGAAGTAGAGCAGTAATCTTTTCATTCAGCACAGCCACAGCGAAAATACAAAAAATATTGTAATATAAACAATATAAAACAATGTCATCTAGACATAAAATCAAACTTATTCAGTTAATAGATGAGAATGACAACGCAACGAAACTATGCTGAAAACCCAGCTACCTTTAAGTAATACCACATTCCGGTATTAATCGAAGTACTTTGTCTGCAGTAAACCTGTATTCGTCACGTACATATCATAGCAAATTTAATCCCATTTGCAACCATATACTTAAAATATGGTATTTATTCGCGTCTTAATTATACCTAATAAATCGACTATATTTTAATTTAATGAATTTAGACACACGAATGTATGATGTTATTACGATTACGCGACAGCTCGTAAAATGGAACCGCAACGCGTTTAAATTGGCACGCTTCTCATTGGTCAACGCAGTATTAGGTTCAATTCACGCTCATTGCTCG
>JAJAVP010000075.1:316458-385507 GCA_020740425.3 Heterorhabditis indica
GTGAGATGTTGACGCTGTGTTGTAGAAATAACAATAACGAAAGCGTTAGCCATTTCACTTGGTAATGGATCGTTACATCTGGTCTGATGAGGAGACGCCAAACGAACATCTTGGACACTATGGCGAATTTCCAACAGCATCTGGTTCAATTCGCTTTAACGGACCGTCTTCCAACTAGTTGACAATTAAAGCATTGCTTAGATGATCTGGCTACAAACTTTGCTACTTATATCTACCGTAGCCATTTAATTTGTGTCATCTTTTAGTTCTTCTTTACTCTTTAATTTAGTGCAATTTTTTAAAGCGTATACTTCATGTTGCATTTGCCGTTATTGCATTCTCCACTGGTCATTTTTTGTGATTAATTTGACTATTTCTTTGACGAAAACATTTTCATTGCCGTTCTAACTCACCCCACACGTTCTTTTTTGTTCAATTCCGTGTCTTGATGCTACGAAAATAATCACTGTATGACTTATAGCTGCAGAAGAAGGAAATCATGTGCTCTTGAGTCGTTTTCTTATAAAGCAATAATCTTTATTACAAGTAATTTACTGATATTTTAAGGACTTCTAAATTATGATCAAATTATTAATTAAAAATACGACAAAATCTAGCGCTCAAAACCATGGGAAGACGCAAATATATTAGCGAAATCATATAGGAAGAAGACCTAAGTGATTTTGCCTGTATGCCATTACAGTAGTGAAAAATAAAGATTTCAGACTGATTTAACCTAGGCTGGCATAGAAACCACTAGCTAAACAACAGTACAGCTAACAATATATAACAATAAAATCACAATATATGGCACAATAAGTACATTAAAATAATTTACAATTCGGTGTGCGAAACCTTATGTAGATCATCTCCGAAATTAGTTGCCTCAGAACCGACGAAAAGTGCATATGCGTCAACAATTTCAGCTATTGATAGTTTGTTGTCCTGCATTTAATTTATAGGTTATTGAGAATAAATATTGAGCTAAAAACTTAGAAATAAGACCTAAACAAAATACCAGATGAAACGGTGCAGTATACTTTGGTTTATATTTTAAAAATTTATCCCGAAAATAAATTGAATAAACCTTGTCTTTGTCTGCACCATCAATAAGATGAAGTGTCTCTTGTTTAGCAATAACCTTTACATCTGGAATTAGCCAGTTGCGGATCTCATTACCACGCAACATACCATCCTTATCTAAATCGTAATCAGATATGAACCTGAAAAATACAATACTAGATCGTTAATAGAAACAAATAAAATCAATAGTTTCACCTTTGTTTCTCCACCATATGCCACTCGCTTTGCGTATTCTCAGCTATCTCACCGAGGAATTCATTGATATCAATAGCACCATCTTTGTTAGTATCTTTTTCCCACAGAGTAACCTGTTGGTATTACAATAGTTCAAGTTGCATGCGAAAATTTGAATTCTAAGTGCTATAAACACTAAAATTAAAATTACTAACTTCAACAAGTGTTTTATACATGTGCTCATAGTTCTCAGGATTAAGGAAAGCACTTAATTCTGAGTGACTCAGTTTTTCGTCCTTATTCACATCAGCAGCTGTATATAATGAAATATCAATAGTACAACATAAAAATAACGCACTCATGAGCTTAAAAAAAGCTATGAAACATACCTTTAAAGTACAGCTCGTCCTCAGCCATCAACTTCTTATCATCTGAATCTAATTTTGAAATATCTTGCTCAGGAAAAGAATCAGCAATATACTCTTCCCAGGTTACCTATATTTACTTGGGATAATAAATACTTGTGGATAAATCAAATACATCTGGCATGTTAATTAATAAATAAAAGTGACTAGATCCGAATCTTACGTAGCCATCACCGTTGCTGTCGATTTCCGCAATTCTCTCATCGACTTCCTCCTCATCAAGGGAAATAGTTGACTTCTCAACCCAGGCTGCCAGTTCGTGCTCATCTTAACATTAAATATGGATCTAGATTTTAAAAAAATCTAGCAAATAGTACCAAACTGTATCCTAATATGTGAATTACCGTAATCAACTATGTAAATTCAAAAATGTCGTACCCACAAAACCATCTTTATTAGAATCCATTTGACGAGCAAGAACTTGCAATCTTTTTTTGGATTCTTCGGCTGATAAATCATCAAATTCATCAGCACTTTTCTTTGATCCTGCGAACTTATTTAAGTCAAGTAATATTTTGTTTTCCTAGATCGATGAAAAACAACTTTTATTTGTTTAAAAAACCTTTTACCCAGTATAGCTTGATGATCAGCATGATGATCAGCATGACCATCAGAATGGTGACGATGTATTTGTGCTACAATCCCATCTATTTCTCGTTCCCTTTCACTAATGCAGTATGGAATAAGCAAACACAAAACAAATATAACCCAATCCATGAAAAGCTAAAAGAAAAAAGCTTAAGGTAACTGCATTGAATTGAAGAAAGCAAACACTATATATTTAGAACTCAAAGAATTAAAGCGTAATGGAAGCAAGATTTGCAATAAATAGTAACATATATCCTTATAAAAGAAACCGTATATCTTATATCCACAAAAGTGAATATGTATGTGTTGTTGATACTAAACTAGAGCCCATCGAAAGCTGCCGAAACAGCTAAGTATTAATGCATAACAAGTGGAATACCGCGCTCGCCCCTCAACTGTTTTATCCTGATTTTGGCAATCTGCCGCACATTTTATAGAAGACAGCACCGCGCCATGCGGGATTTTTTGAATTTTTACCCACATCTATAACTAATTTCTTTAAATAAAAAGTATATTGTTATAGTTGCAAACAATTTGGTGATAATTTAGATCTTAATATATGAATTTTTGCGTAATATATATTTAACATTCTAATGAAGGTCAGAATTAACTGAGTAGCTAAAGTTCTAACAAAGGAATCAATTATAAAATTTATCAATTTATCATTAAAATAAATATTTAAGGTGAAATATTTTACTTTTGACACGAGTGTAATTATTCAATAGAGTAGGAATTATTTGTTATTTCGCCAGCTGTATCTTACGTGTTTATTATTTTAGTTTATATTTACAGTATGACTGTAAACTACATATTTAAATGCGAAATAAGATTTTAAAGAATAGCATGTTGTATGTTCATATAGTTGTTTTTGTGTCGTTTTATTTCAGTACTATTATCTGATAGAAATGTTTCGAAAGCCTAAAAACAAAGCTGCACTACGCCAAAGAACTAGTGGTTGGGATGATGGGGATGTTGAAGGATTGAATTCAGCAGCTGCTAGTCAAGAAGTGGAACAAAAGAAAGATACTGTCATAAAAGAGGTGGAAGGAGATGATGCAGAATTACTTTTATCAAAGCCACCCGCACTCTTAAGTTTTGATCACGATGAAGGTGCGTGTTTTATTTTAAGACTAATTATGAATTTTCTTAAAAGTTAGCACTGACATTAAAATAACTAATACAAATAATGTTAAAAACATTATTTGTATTCAATTTTGCTACTCTAATTATATATTGTGTACTTATTCTTCATCTTTGTAGGTGCTGATGCTGATTTTACTGTGAGGAAAAATCGAAAAAAAGTGAAGGAGCTGAAAAGGCTAGGGAAATTAGAAGAGGAAGCAGCAGCAAGAGAAAAAGTTGAAAAAGAAAGGGAAGAAAAGCGCAAAGAAAAGGAAGAAAACGACAGAGAACGGCAAAATCAAAGGGATAAACAACGCAAAGAAAAAGACCGGTATCTGGACAAATATAGAGATCATTCTAACAATGTAAGTTTTACTTTTCAAACCATTAAGGAGCTTATATATAGTACTTCACATTTTTATATTAAGAAGTGAGTAGAATTTTTCAGACGAATGTAAGGTTACCTGATAGTGATGATGAAGTAGATATTGACTTACAGCAGAAATTTCCTTCTAGCTTTGGTTTGTTTGTTTTTTTACATATATTTGAACTGCCATTAGATCTACGGATTGAGAGTTAAAATGAGCTCCTTTTTTTTGTATTTTTTTAAGGTGGTATTCCTGACTCACGTGCTGTTTATGAGGCTAAAAAGCGTCGTGAACGACTTCGCCGAGAAGGCACTGATGGTTTTCCCGTTGATGACGATCAAAAATTAAAAAGCAAGGGTACACGAGAGCGACTTGTTCGAGAAGACGACAACGATGATTCAGATGAAGACTCTGCCAAGTACGATTATGAACTAAAATTTCTCTATTCATTGAAAATTATTATTTTAGTTCCATAGACTATTATTCAAGTTAATACTTTTAGTACTCGTAGTAATTTCTTTATCACTCCTTTATTTAAAATTTTGAGATTTTATTCATCGAAATCATTGGTTCGAAATGAAGAAGACAGGCGACGTGATGAACAGAACGAGTTTCTTGCTCAAGAACAAGGTGACGTTGAGAGGGATGATGAAGCTGATGCATGGGAAAAACAACAAATCCTTAAGGCTGTTAGTAGACACACGGTAAGTATATTTGCTTTAATAGAATACTGTTTGGTTTGTGCGATATTGCTTTCGAGTTTTTGTCGTGTTTTATATTACTTTTTTTTTTAGATTGGCCAAATTCGTACCGAGTACGACAATTCTGCACGTTTATTTAAAGAACGATTTCAAGACGAGAATAAGGTCCCTGAGGATATCGATATGGATATTGACATGGATATCATAGTTGAGGACTACAAATTTAAAAGTTCTGGTTAGTTGTTTTTGGCCATCTGAAGTTATATAATCTTAATGTATTAGATTCTAGGCCCATCTAACACTGGTGGACATGTTACAATTGAGGATATATTAGCTAAGCTGAAATTAAGGTAATTTTTGATTTTTATATTTAATATTTTGCTAAATATTGTTAGTATCCAAATTCAGAATGAATGATAAGATTGAAGCGTTGAATGCTCGTCGAGATGAAGTGAAGAAGATGGAAAATCATTTGAATGAGAATAAAGCAGCTGTTTTGCAGGTACAATGTTCAGTAACACTATCTAATATGTGGTTTTACTAAAATTGAAGTTTCCAGATGGAGGGTGATGTACCAACTTTATCTAATAAATATGCAATGTTTCAAGAGATAAGAATATATTGTCGAAGCTTGCTTGATTGTTTGAATGAGAAGGTGACGTTTTATCAATTTTTACGAACAGGTAAACAAATATTTATCAAATGGCTACTTTTATAGGTAACTGAGATCAATGAACTAGGTGATAAACGGCGGAATCTAGCAAAATCACGGGCGGAAAGACTAGCTCGACGTCGACGACGGGATACTCTTGATGCTTATAATGAGTGCTCTACTGCTGCTGCCGGAAAAAATCCAAATACAATACGCATTGGAGATGCCGGGATACGAGCATCCGAGAGGGAAGCTAGGCGGTGAAATATTCGTCGTATTTAGTAATATAGTTTTCCATGTATTTTCTTATTTAAAAATAAGCAAATTGTTTGAGAGCTCGTCGTCGACGGGATCGTGAAAGCACTTTGGCTGGAATTTCGCATGAGGACGGATTAAGTAGTGATGACGAAGAAACTACTAGTCAACAAGTAGCTGATAATCAAGCTAAAGGTTAACTTTAATTCTGTTGATACATTATTGTAGAAACTTAGTAGCTTGTTATACTTAGATATAAATTTGTTCAATAACATTTTTAAATGGCTCTATATTAAGCTGAAGTGGATTCTGCTCTTAGTTTGGTATTCATTGATGCACTTGACGATTATGCACAATTGCGAAAAGTTTTGGATAGGTACGCTAATGTTTAATATTTGATTATAAAGACTTTCTGAAAGTTTATTGTTTGAAATTTTCAAGAAATTATTTTAGCTGTTTAATGCATTTTTTAGAATGATAGATTGGTTAGCAGTTGATTCTCAGTCATTCGAGGATGCTTATGCATATTTATGCATTCCAAAATTAGCTTCACCTTATGTTCGGTTGCAGTTAATAACTGCTGATATTCTTAACGTAGGTTGTTTCCTCTTTTAGATTCTGGTTTATTTATACCTAAGAAAAGATTTTCAGCAACCTAATTTTGTACTATCCGGAATGCAATGGTACGTCGATGGTGTGTCAGCAGGATCTAATCATCCTGAAATCGATCCTGAGAATGAAATTATTGTTGGAATCGTACCACTTATTGTGGAAAAGGTTGTTTTACCTTTTTTTACAGGTTAGGAACTATTGATGTATGTTATTATTATAAATGTGGAATGCTTTAGTATATGTATTATATATTTAAATTGATTTACAGATTTGGTTAACGAGGAATGGGATCCTATGTCTTTAAAACAAACTATGCGTTTGGGAGCTGTCTTAAATGGGTTGGCAATCTATCCCACAATGACAGAAAAGTCGAAGCCACTTTCAAATTTATTAACAGCTGTGAAACGGAAAATAACTATTGCAATTGATGAAGATCTTTTTGTACCGATGTATTCCAAACAGGGAGTATTTATCCTAATTTATCTTAATGTTTTTGAGTATTTGTATTTTATTTGATGTAAATTTTAGAGCAATAAAAAATATTTCAACTGGATGTGGTGCATTTCTCGACCGGCAGTACTGGTCAGCAATAAAAGTGAGTATAGATTCTACTTCGTTAATGGATGTCATTTTATGCATTTCGTCCTTTTTTTTTAAATTTTAGCTCCTCCGAGGGTTGAGTTATTTCTCTTCGTTTTTGTCTCCCCAGTCCCGCTTTGAATTGGCAGTTGAAGGAGTTATTAATCGTGTATGTGTTGTTGCTCTACAAATCGGAATACTTGATGATGTTGCTTGCGAGAGGAAGGTATATTTTTAAAGAATACTTTTCTATTCGATTGTGTATTCAGATTTTTTTTTACTACTAGTAGGATTTTGTAATTCTACATTCAAGTAATTTGCAAGTATATATTTACTTACGGTATTATAAGTGTTATAATAAAAATTAGCGTATGTTTATAGAGAGATTAGATATTATCTTGTTATTATGTGCTTTATTAGGTACGTGCACTTATGGCCGAACTTCCGGATAGTTTTATTACAATGGATAATTCACACTCGTTCAGACTTCTGATTGCTTGTCTCAACAAAGTAATTGATGAGCAAAAAGCTGCAGGAAGGTATGTCCATAGGAAAACATTTTAAAAAACAGTCTTAGAAACGTGCCAAATTTTTAGGGACTTTTATCGAGATGTTCGGAAATGCGTGGAGAAACTTCAAAAGAATTAACTAAACTCATTATATTCTCACTGTTTACCGTTGTTATTAAATTTATATTTGATTTGTTTTAATTTTGTGCATAGAGTGTCACGTCTCTTTTTCTTCACTTATTTCGTTAAATACCATCATCCTAGTTTTTTACTTTTGCTTATATTATATATAGTGGTTATAGCGAGAGGAAGGGTGATTTAATGCTTTTCACAGATGATTACTACGTGGAATGGAATGAGTATGGTTATTGATCGTTATGAACGATTAGCAATGGGCCAACTGAAAGATCTTAAGACTTTCCAAAAAAGAATCATGCAGTTTCCTATGGAGGATTCCCGTTCAATTAGAAGACAAGCACGTTTGATGTACTTTGTTAATAGCTGTATAGTAACGTCTTTTTTTGTAGATGTATCAATTGGAAAACCAGCTGGAGTCTGGATTGAAACAATTACTTGCGGAAAAGGAAAATCTTGATGAAACTTCACAACGACTTTTTGATGAAAGAGTGGATCCGATTAGGTATCACATGAATATAAGGGGTTTCGTATATCGCTTATTTTTGTCTTTTAGTTATTAAGTTATGTTATTTAGAATTTAGAAGGAGTGATTTTATTTTAGAAAGCAGATATTAAATACTTTAAATGAAGTGAAATCTTTGCCACCGTTACGAATGCTTTCTCTATGCGATTCATTAACAACTGGTAATGACGTTAACCCTTATGAAGCAGAATCAGAGAGGTTAGTGGAACCATATATGGTTAGGGTATATGAATTTGATTTTATAGATGTTATCTTTGTTGTAGATACTCCCAAGAGGCAGATAATAGACTTCACGAAACAAAGACAAAAGCTGAAGAAGCGCGTCTGAAAGCAGGCGCTACTGCTCAACTAAATAAGGCAATTTATTTCAGTATGTGGAAAATGTAAATTCGCCTTTGCTGATCGATTTTTAGGATATTCGTGATCTTGAAGATGTATTTATTGAATTAGCGAGGTGTGTTCATGATCAACATGAAGTCGTCGACTCTATTGAGGTTATCTATGAGTAACACCATATTATGAAATGTGATTCAGTCAATGTTGTAATTCTTATTATAGGAACATATAGAGAAAGCAGCTTATGATATTCAGCACGGTAAAGAACAATTGAAGAAAGCAGTCAAGCACAAGACAAGCCAAGTTCTTTTTGAAATTTTTTTCTAATTATTGCATAATTAAAAGTAATTGTTTTTCAAATATATTTTTATGATTTTCCTCGAAAGTTGTATTATGAAATAGGTGCCTATTGTTGCGGCTGCGGCTGGTAGTGTTGCAGTAGGTGGTCCAGTTGGAATATTTGCGGGATCAGCTTTGACAGGTATTATTGCAGGAGTTGGCGGACTATTTGCAGGTTGGCTGTTTTTTTTTGTTCAGTTATAATTAAATTATAATGATTTTCTGTTGTATGTAGTGTAATATTCTGTATCTTAGGTATATATGGTGGCAAACTATTTAGAAATACAGTCAAGAAGGATTGTGATATTGATAGCTGATATTTTCCCTCACATATTTATTACATATAACAATTAATATTTTACAAATATTCTTTAGATCTAATTATTCTCCTATAAATTTATCGAAATCAATCACCTTATATTTTCCTGGTATTATTTTTGAATCCATATATCAATGGCATCTCAAAAAGCTTTATACTCCCTAGTTGTTCATGTTTTAACTGTAGATAATCATTATGTAATATGCATTATGTGTAAATAAAGTTATCCTTGCGTTATAGTTAGAATTTTGGAGGTGTTTCGTTTGCATATCTATATTTATGCTTAATTTGAAATTTTGAAGTGTACTTTTACTTGCTTTATAGATGGCTGTTTTATTGGAAACCACTCTTGGAGATCTTGTTATAGATTTATTCACCAAAGAAAGACCTAAAAGTAAGTCTAAGTATCTGTAATATTTCATGAAATTATAAGGTGGTATTTTAGGTTCACTTAATTTTTTGAAGTTATGTAAGATGAAATACTATAACTTATGCCAGTTTCATAGTATCGAGGTCAGTAAATCATTTCTAATGTATTATTAATAACAGTTCTGCCTGAAATTTTAAAGGACCTCCGAAGTAATTTAGGGTAAAGCTTTAAAATTTCAGCAAAACTACGTTGCGCAAAGCGGTGATCCATCTGGTACTGGACGAGGTGGAGAGTCAGTTTTCATGTAGGTGTATTCTTCTAATGAAATATTGTAATAGAAAATTGTACCTTTTCAGGTTCATGTATGGAGACCAGGCTCGTTTTTTTGAGAAAGAAGACTTGCCAAAAATGAAACATACTAGGATGGGTTTGTACTTTAAATACACAGTATGTTAAATTGTATGCAAAAGATGTGTTCTCAGGTATAGTTTCATTTGTGAATAACGGCAACAATATGCTCGGCAGTCAATTCTTCATTACGTTGGGGGATGGGTATGTGGAATTTTCAAGTAATTACCAGTTCTCATGTAGAAAAGTTCTTTAAAATTTGGAGATTTTTCGATCTATAGGCTTGATTATTTGGATGACAAACACACCATTTTTGGACAAGTAACAGAAGGATTAGATACGCTCGAAAAACTGAATCAAGAACTTTGTGATGGTGAACACAGACCATACAAAGATATCAGGTTAAACACTCATTACTACATGGCGCTTCGTGTTAAATACGACAACTGAGCTATCGAGGTAATCTGCCAGTTTTAGAATAGCTCATGCGATAGTGCTTCATGACCCCTTCGAAGATCCTCCACACTTGCGGTTTCCATCAAGATCGCCATCTCCCACGCTCGAGTTACTTGTAAAGGTACGTTATATTCTACCGTTATAAAGTACAGACAAAAATGTTCTATTTCAGTCTAACCAAATCGCATTAGATGAAAAAGTGGATGAGAATGAAGGAAAAACAGCTGAAGAAATAGTTGCTGAGATGCAGAGGAGGGAGATGGCAGAACAAGCACAAATTCTAGAAATGGTTAGTTGTGGTTCTCGATTACCAAAAGTTTGTTTTATTATCTGGCATACACCTATAAAACCCAGTTAAAATACATTTAGGTTGGAGACCTTCGAGATGCTGAAGAAACACCGCCTGACAATGTTCTTTTTGTATGCAAATTGAATGCTGTAACTACTGATGAAGACCTGGAAATTATTTTTAGCAGATTTGGAAAAATTATTAAATGTGAAGTAAGAAAATTTCTTTTTTTTTCTAATTGTATTCTTTCTGGAAATTCTTGTTTAGGTTATTCGTGATAGACGTACTCAGCAATCGCTTCAATATGCTTTCATTGAGTTCGAAGATGTAAGTTATAAATCGTAAAATTTATAATGAGGTATTACAATTATTACTAAATGTCGTTTTCTTTTCTTAGCCGAAAAGCTGCGAGCAGGCGTTTTTTAAAATGGATAATGTCCTTATCGATGACAGGAGGATACATGTGGATTTCTCCCAATCAGTTGCCAAAAACTACAAATGGAACCGAGGTTCTTGTTGTTAAGGAGTTAATATTTTCTAGAGATTATTTTATTTTATTTTAGGAGACAAAAACGATGTGAGGAAGACAGTCGAAAAAAATCTGCATGGAAAACGGAGAGAACAGGTATGTTTTATTCTTTATGCCATATTGTTAGTTAGCCTCTGTAGTTAAATGAATATTGTTTGTTACAGCGACCTAAAAATTATACTCCGCCAAAAATGGAACGAGAATCCCGCGAAAAAGATAGGAAAAATCGTGAAAAGGGGGATTATTCCAACGACAGAAAGCGAAGGAGTTCTCGTGAGATAAGGCGGGAATACTCCAATGAAAAGTCACGTGAGAAGAGGAGAAGGTCGAGAAGTAATGATCACAAGGGTCGACGACACCAAAATTTATTGAAGAGGCACTAAAACAACCTAAAACGCATCAATATATTGTTAGATAAATAATTACTCCGAACTTCCTGAATGATCACTTGTAATTGATTTTTCCCCTCTGTACATCATAAATCGACATCTTCACATGTGTCCCAATCTGCTATCTAAATAAATGCTCTTTTTAGAGTTTAAACACAAATAGAATGTTACACTCACCAGGTCTCGCTCTTCCCAGTTTAGTTTCGAGGATGCATTCTTCATTTCCATTCTGTGGCTACTTGTCATTAGAGTAGGGATGTTCTAAAATTCATCTGTTATAATTCATGGGAATATTTTATGAAGCTTTAATACCTTAGAAACATTAACACCTTCCAGTACACATCTTGCTTGCAATTCAATCATATTTGAATGAGGATAATTAAAATACAGTTTTTCTGGAGCCATACAAAGATGTAGACCGAGAGAAAGAACCGACTGACATAGTTTAAACCTGTAGATAAATTTCAGTTAATTGAGTCATAAGAGATTTACTGAACCTTAATATAAAACTAACCAATCAGTATCTAATAATTCGCGGGTCCATCTATCGCATAATGACATCTCACGGTGAGACAACTACAATAATGTTTTTGGAACAATAAAGATCCAGTAATTTCTCACTAAAACAAACCGAGTAAGGCAAACGATAGTCGAAGATAACTGTGAGTAAATTGATGAGCTGTACAGTATGTAACAAAGCAGCAAAAGGGGACCGTAAATCGCTCGAAAGATTGAGTACAGATGCTTGTAAAGCAGAGCCCAGCTTTTCGCGACTAGCTTCCGAAATACACATATCTCGCACCTAAAAATAAAAATTTCTAGAGGAAATATAACAGAAAAATAGGTAAGTACCTGGAATATGACGCCCTCTTCAACATGATCATTAATAACAGTCCATCTCCTAAATCAGAGTTAAGACTTAACTATAATACCCACACTATAAGCTACAAAAAAGTATACTTGTTAGCATCAGACAAGATTTCAGTGTCGTTATGTTGTACCGTTTGTGCAATAACCTCTCTGATAGGAAATATACTAAAAAGAAGAAGGCAGAGATTTTTACGAACTTCAGCAAGCTGAAATTTATGTATTAGTACTTATGTTAAATACAAAAATAGCCATGATGTACCGTAAAAGTAACCTTTTCTGAGATCAGTCGAACCCTATCTTCTTTTCGTGCAACCATCTTCAACATTGTTTTTTCATTAGCATCGTGTTTATCATACCACTCCTGAATAAAATACCTTTTACAAATAAAATAAAGAAGGATAACAATGTCCTCACAACTATTGCAGCAGAATACTTAGCGGCACTCTTAGATTCCTTGGTAATCCTTGCAATTTCTAGTCCTTTAAGTTCGATGCTTTTCTTCTTTTCCTCGATAGCTTGACGCAACGAAGTAATATGAGCGCGCGTATTATTAATATTGGAATGAAGATTTGCCTAAAGCAGAATAAATACGAAAGTAAATGAAAATGTTATTTCATTGATAAAATTGTAATTTCATTTAACCTGCCATTAATAAGAAAAAAAAATTCTGGAAAAACTTACACTTTCTGAGAACAACTGATCAACTTCTTTTTCCAGTTTTTGTTTCTCACTTAATTTCATCGAAATATTCTCCTTCCTTGAGTAGAACTTTACTACAATAATAAAAATTTTGGGTGCAAGAGAATATATGGGCTAATAATTTATAAAAAAAGGCAATAGCTTACGCTTCTCTAGGGTACATTTCTTGCAAAAACAGTGACTTCTTTTTCGACAATATATACAAAGGAGTTTATCACCAGACATCCTGTGTGGAAAATAAATTATCAAAAACAATGAAAAAAAATAGGTCGAATAAATATTCAAACCTTATACTTGCTCTTGTGCGTGCTAGTGTATCCATTTTTACAATAACACCAGGTGGAGTGTGTGCACTGTCTCGTGGTGAACCAAATCCGTCGGAAGACTGAACTAGAAATAACATAGAATAAACGAATAAATGGAGCGCTAATAATATAGAAAATACAATAACAAAAACTTGTTAAATATATCAATACACGAGACTGTTGTATATAGTAGCTTCCTAACTACTCATTTCATACATAAGACAATGAATAATAAGGTATTGTATTTATATTACAAATAGCTGACTAGGAATTGACGATGTTGTTGCATAAGTTCCTCCAGATGGTCTCGATCGCATGTTGTAACCTTTATCAATAGGTACCACTGTACGTCCACTCATTCTAGTTTACTACTTCCCAATTATCTGAAAAATTGTTTAACTCAATAAACTGATTAGGTTTGAACGTATAACTAACCTTCACACTGTAATCCATACTTTAATGGTTTATTTTGACAATAATAATGATTGAAAAAACCTATATCATATATATAAAACCCGTAAATTGTGTTTAGCTATGACACAAATGTCCTTTTGAATGCTACATCTTTATTCTCCAAACAGAAATTAAGCAATAACCACGAGTTTTTGGTAACCGAATAAACTAAACCATGTATAATGAAAAAAATCCCTAAACCATAGCATTTTTAGCGCATCATCTCAAGGTAATTATATAACTAATATTTTAAGAAAAGGTAGCTTTCGAAATCTAATATTAAACTAGTATACCACATTTTACAATAGTTAGCAGTAAATTTAACTTATTTATGGAACTAACACATATACTGCAGAAATCTGCTTATATAATATAAACAAGAATTATAATATTTCATGAAATATGCCTATTTAACAATAATGCCTCGCTCGTACTCTAAATAATTTCCAACGTGATGAATTAAATGATCTATAAACTGTTTTGGATTTAATAACACAAAATTCGTAAAATTCATTGCTATCAATACCATGAAGAAAATGATAGGTACAGCTGTGAAATTGTCATTTATAAATGTTTATTATTGGTAGAATCTCATCTGTGATCTAAAAAATACGAGTGAAAAAGGTAGTGGTATAATTAAATTATGGACAATAAACAGTATAGCAAACGAAACATGTAACTCATTTCAATACACTTGTTAGCATCTAAAATAAGAAATTAGATTGCATTGTAGTTTGAACTTACCGTTCCATTGCGAGGATATATTAGTCATCATCCCATTCAAAATCAGCGTCCTCATCTATTGACTTGCAACACTTCTAAAGAATAAACGGTCATACATTTTACTGTGATGTTCAATGTTGTCACCTCACTTTGAATCACCTTAAGAGTGAAAATCAGTTTGCCGTAGTCAGGTACGCTAAAATACTGTATATCCTTAAGTAAAATGGAGAACATCTCAAAGTGATGCGGCATATGACTGAAAATCTTTAATAGATGTAAAAACTGGTCTTATCAATACGTTTTTCTCACTAATTCTTCTGCCTACATGCACAAATCACTAAATGATAGTTTTTTTTTCATTTGAAATATCTCATCATGTTCCGTGGCCGTTCGCCATGGCAAGGCACTTTCTGCTAGCTCTATTAGCGTATAGTATAAGCTCCATAGATCATCTACTGGACCCTAAAAATAAAATACAAAACATTTGTTTATATTAATATAATATTCAGGTTTGCACTAGATAAAACCAAAGCAAAAGAGGACCGGAGTTCAACATTTCCAAACCTGTTCCCTTCTGTCATGAACGGCAAGGGATACATATCGCATTGTACCACGAAATGCCGCATATGTTCTCTCTTTCCGCCACTCACCATTAGGGCGCCGATATTGGCGTGTCATTCCTACCATTCATAAAACCATTTAAAGCTACGGAACTAAGATCTAATTCTCAAGCATTAATCATATAAGAAGTTCATAATTGATTAAACTAACCGAAATCAACGACATATATGATTCTACGATGTTCTCCTAAACCTGCACACATATTTGAAGGTTTGACGTCCCTGGAATTAAGGCAACTTACCTATGATATACCAAGGGTTTTAAGAACCTCATAGATACAGGTCCGAAATGTATCTCTGAATAAGCTGTACACACTTAATCTAAAAGTTTATGTCAAATTTAGCATAATAAACTAAAAAAGAACCTGTGAAGATAACCCAATTCATGAACAGCTTGTAACGCAGCAATAGTTTGAATTCCTATACGAACTGTCTGTAAGTAATTATAAGACCCATTCAACATACAATGTTCCACAATTTTCTTTACTACAATGTTTTCTTGAGTTTCTATAAATGTTAAACTACCTACTGTATGCACAGTGAACTTTCTATCCCTCTGCATTTTTCGTAACTCCGTTAGATTTCTTCCCAACATTTGCATCACAATATAGTTGTATCCGTTTGTTGAACCCGAGCAGTACTAAAATGGAACAACTATTTTCTAAGTTTAATATAATTTAACTATCCTCACCAGTCGTGGCGTATGACGAGTGCCTATCAGTTGAGTAAGCACTATTTGTTCGAGAACCATCCGACCAGCATCTTCTGATTGAGACTGCACCTTTACAGCAGCAACAGTGTTATGATCCTGAACGAAATTGTTACCATCTTCATATGTATTTTCCACAACTAATGTTTTAACTAACTATATTAGTTGCTCTATATATCTGTCCAAATCCTCCTCCCCCAATCATTTTCTCCAAACGATATTTCTTCGATAGAAGAGTTCCTTTTTGAAGATACTGTGGTGCACTTTTTCCACGAATCTAAATAATGTTAATAGACATCAAAATATGACCTCATTAATTTAAAAGGCAACCAATATCTCTCAATTTACCTTTTTTCCAAGAAGTGGTGTCGGATGGATAACCATAATGCCTATTAGACAATGTATTAGATCATCAAAAAGATGAACTAATAATATTAATTATAAATAGAAGAAGATTTGCACAAATAAAAATTTATAACTGAGAAGTACCCTTATATGTCCAGGTATAGGCTTAACTGAGACTTCAGCTCTCTCACCACCAGTAAAATAGCGTTCATTCTGCAATAGAAAAAGAATAAGCATCGACAAATATTTAAAAAATGGCTGAAAATGAAAAAGGAAAAACAAATAAACCTGAATGGTTTTCATTGTATTAGAAATACAATGTATAACCGCACCAAGAAATCTGAAGTAAAGAATGAAGATTAGACTTATTGGGCAATTACGAAACCCATAATGTAGCCACAGAGAAACCCCTTGCTCCATCTACCGACCAACATCGCCATTTAGAATGGTATCTATTTGAACACTTTCACATGAAAGCATCTTCGACATCCCATTATGTTACATCACCCTCCAATAACCTTGTCACATTAAGGTTAGCATAAAATCAGTGGAGTCCTTATTAAAACAATTAGTAGGAATTTGTTGTTATAGTATATTTAATTATTTCATTTTTAATAAATAGACGATGTAGGAACTTCATATAATTACATTGTCACCAACCCTAAGCATTAAACGTTATTGTGGTAACATCACCAACTACAAATTATTCCAGTAGAATTGTACAAACAATATATATATATATATAGCCAATAAAATACTGTAAAGCACTTTTCTGCGGGTCAAATTTATGCACACCTTAATATAAAAATTAGCATCTCAAACAAAATAGCCCAAAAGAAAACAGTCATCATCTATTACTACTAATTCTAACATCTACAATTTTTAATTTATGGAAAAGAGAAAAAGAATGCGAAGCAGATACACACAAGGCACAATGATGAACAACAAACACAGGAAAATATGCATTATTACGAATTCCTAGACTTCTCAGAAGATAAGAATTCTTCTAGCATAACTTCTTCTTGTTTCTCACGATCAGCATTTCCAGGACGTGTTATGGCTGCACAAAAGTCTTATATTATTCTTTATCTATTTCTCTCGATATCTCCTTCTCTTCTACTCACTGTTTAGTACAACAGGACTTGGCTCAACGTTAATTATTGCAGCTGCACTTCGGGTTTGCTGTCGAATCATATCAATCTGAAAACAAACATAATTATATTCAAAAACATACTAATTAGATCTTGCCTCGTCTTCAGTGTGAACGATTATATCGAGTGCTTCCAAGTGTGTCATCGCCTGTTCAGTTTGTTTGCAAAAACGGACCAGCTTATCCACCTTAATATACATAGTTTTGAAAACATCTCATAAAATTCTAATTTAAAAAATAAAATAATCGAGATGAGAAATCCAACCTGTTTGTTTAATTCTTTAATTCTTTTTTCTACATCAGATGTGTTGCGAAGGAATGAGTCAATACTCATTACTGCGTCAGCTCTTTCCTTACACATCTACAAAAAAGAATATAAAGTATAAAACCAGCATTGTAACATGTAGAGCCATGCATTTGATGGACCGTTTAATTTATAACACATATTCTCCTTTATCATTCTATAATTCACCTGCTGTGCTCTTCCCATTCGAGTGCTACATAAATTTGCCAAACGAGCTCCCTCATCAGAGACACTACGCATCTGTTCCAATGACACTTGAAACCTGCAAAACTTTTTCTACTCAAAGTACAAGGAAATCATTATTCTGTGCCAAATAAAACAAACTCTACCATACCATCTTTATCCCACAACCACTTAGTGCGTCTAACTTCTTTAAACAACCGCCTCACTATCTCTAAAGTGCTTTTAAGAACGGGTCTTAGGACACAGATACATTCTTCTGCTCATAGTGAGTATGGGCTCATTATCCATTATATTCTATAGCACTAAATTTCTACTATATATTACTATCTTTACCGTACTTATGGCGAAAACAAACTGAATATAAAATTAAAATAAATAAACTGTAATTAATAACACTAACTTAACGCATGTTAATTTACAATGGTCATGATAGATAAAACCTTACTACATCTTATTTCCATAAGTATTTAACATTAGGATTTCCATCCTGCTGACCTCTTTAACGTCATTTGCCATGACCTTTTACACTCTGATCGACAATACGTACAACCCATACATTACGTAATGGTTACTTACGTGGCCGATTTAAATGTGATATATAACTCTATACAACTCATCTAAATTAGATGAACAGCAATCCGATTTATTGTCTGTATTTTTTCTATAAGCCCTTTCATTCGTTCATACATCTAAATGTTATATAACAAACTTTAGCAACAAGTCACTTCCAGCTGTTGTTCTTACGATATCGTCTACAGCTTCCGTGACACATCTATAAAAAAATCACTCGTTATTAGAACTTTATAACCTATGATTCCATTCAAAATCTTAGTTCTATTAAAAAGACAATAATGTCATGAATTAAATTTACATAAGAGACCAACAAGATATGGTAATATTTATTTCCATATTTTACTATCAGAAGTTCTTTAGCTTCAACATCATTATTGACTATGTTATTATTTACTAACTTTTGATGGGCTGTCAGAGAAGGAGCCACATTAAAACGCAGCTTTTCCACTCTGAAATAACATGGAGCATGACCCACCAAACACTTATAATACTTGTATTAGTCTTAACCTCACTTCTTATACTCCTATTCAAAAAAAGAAAGTATCTTACCCAGTAGAAATTTCATGTTGAACACTATACAGTGTATCTCTCAAGGTTCCCAGCATTTCGAATTGCTCAAAACTGTTACTTAATAGCGTACAGCAATATTAACACTTGAAAAATTTTTTGGATAATATACCCACATAAAAATAAATATAGCGGTCATTCTTTTCATTTATGAGATCATCTACAACAAATATATTACAACTGATGATTAATCAGAATTCTAAGTGAGTGACTAAGATTAACCAAGCCAGAAAATGAGAAGTGAAAAACAGCACCACTATATAGAGTATCTAGTACGCAAATTAAACTTAGTGAGAACTCGTGGATCTCTTTCTTATAAACGGTAACTGAACAATGCATATATATATAACAAGTTATATTACTATTTGGGTATAAATAACAATACGAATCAGTTGAAAGCAGGATGATTTAAGAGTACTTCAGCCGCCATTGGACGCTCATCAAATGATTTGTTCATAAGAACATGACAGAGATCAGTCATTTTGGATCCTACGGATGAAGGCAGCTAAACATGAATTATATTTCATTGTTTACCTTTCTTTATTCAGCGAAATTCTCTAACTACATTTCCACTACCTCAATACAAGGTTCTTCATATGCTATTTGAAACATGGCAGCCATAGGTTCATAATCACTCCAAGGCACTTTACCAGCCAACATTTCTACTAATGTTACTCCAACGCTCCATACATCTGCCTTTCTACCATATGCAGATTTACCGAGAAGTACCTGGAAATACATTAAATCAAGCAATTTTATACTTTTCCTAATTTTTTCTATCAACACACAGACCAATACATATAAGCGCACACAACGTATCACTCAGTACTTCTGGTGCCGTGTAATGAATAGTTCCGTGGAAAGTTCCTTGTTGACTGGCTAATGTTTGTATCTTCTTTCCTGATCCGAAATCGGCTATTTTTACATTTCCCTTTGAATCGCGTAAAATATTTGCTGATTTTATATCACGATGAACAATATGGTTCTTGTGTAAAAATACCAATCCTTCTAGGACCTAAAGACCTTAACAATATAGATCTCCGTTGTTAATAACTGTTCTTCTCCGCTAACCTGTCCAGTGTGTTTTTTCGCAACACCATCTGATAAACTACCAACTAAAGCAATATGGTCCTTTAATGACCCTCCTGTCATGTATTCCATAAATACCAATATCTCTTCATTTATTTTCTGTACTCCAAGATACTGCACTATGCAAGGATGTTTGAATTTACCTGGAACTACTCAAAAATTACATGTTTATAAATAACATCCTAGTACTACTTGACTGATGAATAGCCATTTTTATGATTTGTGGACTAAGACTTTTAAAAGTTATACCTAACTCCATGACGTCGTATTCTAATCCATGCGCTTCCTTTATAACTTCACGATTATCAGGAATAATTGGGATCTTTTTTACAGCGAAATCATGTCCATTATCAACATCATAAACCAAAAACACACTTCCAAACGCCCCGCTCCCTATGTGCCTAAAAGTATAAATGCACAACAGCTACCTTCTATACTCAACTTTAAAAAACTAACTTTACTTCTTTCCAGTGGGTGGGAATCCTAGATACTGGAACATTTATTCTCCAATTATCTGAATCATGTTTAACATAGCTTGAGCACGGTGATTCTCCATTTTTCGCAAATGAAAGCCGAGTCGCTCCACAAGATGAACAAATATCGGAGTATGGAATCTATATATATATATAATTAATATTAAACCTGAGTGGCTAGAATGTACTAGTCTTACTGTATAAATTGCTTGAAACGGTAAAACTTAGTAAAATTTCCAACACATAATAAAAACATGAAAATAGCAAAAGTACAAAAATAATTAAAGTAATATATTAACCTCAGTAGCACTACCAGAAAATGTTCCTGACGAATCTGGAAGTGATTTCATATTACCCGGAATTCCGGCATCATGCTTGGACAACAATATTCGAAGACAACGTTGCCCAGTGCCGTCCACTATCTTAGTTAACACCACTCAGTATCAATTTCTCATACATATCATTGTTAAACTGAATTCTTTTTTTAGAATATCACATCCCCACCTCAATGGCTCTATTCATATCGTTTTGGTTCCTGATGCTGATAACAATTTCACTTCGTCCTCGGATATAGAACATATTAAGAGATCTACCATACTTTTTTAACAGATGGTGTTGCAGTGATTTCATTAAAACAGGTCGCTCCATCTCAAAACATCGTTTTTCACCACAGAACTCTGTTTTGATCTTCAAAGTGTTTGGATTAAGAGGAACTTTCTTTGATAAAACTAAATCCTTGAACCCTCGGGTAATTTTATCTAAATTATCGAGATGTTTAGTTTCTTCTTCTATATCATCTGATAACAGGCATTTAGATGATGATGGTTTATCCATGCTGCAATACATTTGAATTTAAATAATCACCTCATTAAAACGAGTAAAACAATTCTGAACACCAATAATATGCACAAAAAAATAGGACAACAAAAGGTAAATCTTAATAAAACATAAAGATATGTAATGAACCAAAATTCTATTTCTTATCTCAAACAAATCACACGTAAGCGAAGAACGTAGTCACCTATTAAGGTATTATGAATAATTCAAGGTATAAATAGACTAAAAACAATATCTGTACAGCGTATTTATTATACTACTATCTCATGAAATAACCACAATGTTGCGCACACAATCCCAGATTTACACTAAGCGTATTTTAATCAGCAAACAGCTATCTCATTTTCCACAATATGCGCTATTAACATAAATTACGTCAACCAATATATATTCAAGCGCAAATTAGGCATCTGCGAAGTTGATTGGAATGTGGTGCAGGTTCGTCATCCATTGATATTGTAGTGTAATATCATATTTTGTTGTTCTCTATGGTGACCTGTTCTACCGTTATACTTCTTTAGATAACATTTTGATTGATTCTTTATTTAATGTATCCCTAATTTATACATACATAAGTTGCATTCACACTGATCACCCTCACATAAACCAACTTTTAAAGAAACCATAGATACCACTATTGGTTTAAAACCTAATTCTTCATGTTTACAAATAAAGCATTCGGTGGTATTTATACAGTTACAAGAAATAAATATGTTTACTAGTTCTTTTGAAGGAGTCATTTTATGTTAGATGAATAAACTTTTAACCATCTTCTGGCAGTAAACTTAGAGTAGCATGTGAAATACAATAAACACTGTATTTAATTTACCTCTTTGATAGTTATATGCTCAATATTTGCACTGTAACTCTTTGAGTTTTACTATATTTGTATCAAACATAAAAGGACAAGGATTGCTTAATCTCGACACCGGCATTTTATGTGCAAACAGGTTTTCCATTTTAGAAACGTACCTATGGCTCCTGTCTTAATTCTATGCGTGGATGAATGGCAGGCAATTTATGCGCGTATTTGCCCGTGTTCTGTAGTGGTGTAAACATCCTTTGATTACATGGTCAGGGACAATGACTGACAAGGCTCACTTCGCCATAGGACGCCTCAGTATTCATCAATTTTCTCAATCAACAGCAGAAGAGATTTTGGAGAAAATTTGTTGAAGTTATTACTGACAATTATTTTACTATACTTTATTGGGTGAAAGCTTTGATTTAGTTTGTAGATTATGCCGTTTCGAAAATTGATCCTCAGTTTGATAAGAAAATCAAGTTTCACCAGGTGTATTCTTCTGGAACGAGAGTATTTGTTTCCGGTTTTCTTTCTGTCTACATATTATTCGTTGTATTACTTCTAAACTACAACTTTCTGTGTATCTTTTAATGTGTAGTACATAAGCCGTTAATAATTGAAAGAGTGTGCTTACTATGAAAGTTAAAGATTTGGCTATTTATTAATATTCAGTAGAACAATAATTGTTAATTTATTTTAGAAGCCTATTCATCACAACAGCTGCGAAAACGGAGTCTTCACAATTTTTCCCGTTTTTCTTCCCTCTAGGAGCTGAATTAATCCGGGACTTATAGACCGCTGAGATAGCAAGCGATTTATGCTATGAGGATAAGATTAGTAAGCAATAGCTTTAGTTTATGTTATTATAATCGTTGATTATTTAAAAATTGTTTGTATCTTAGTACTATGTATTACAGTCATCTAAAATGCCAATATCTCGACCAGTGCTACTTTGTGTTTTTGGAATGTTCGTGGGAATATTTATGACGTGCGTTGTTTTTTGGTGGTTTTTATAATTTATGATTAAGTTTAAAAGGCATATTTTAGATGGTGCATATCGTCTCTAGCTAGGTACCAGCCAGTGCGTTGTAATACTCAACATGAAGCGGAATCGTTGAATGGTCTCGTCCTTATAGGAATTATGACGGCCGCTAAGTACGTTGATACTAGAGCTTACAACGTCTGGAAAACATGGGCGCAACACGTTCCAGGAAAAGTAAGATGCTTCCCATCATTGTCGTGAACCTTTTAAAGAATTATAAAGTTTTCAAACATATTCATAGATACCTTTTAATATATTTAGGTATTATTCTTTGTGGCTGAAGGTACAGAAACGGTTCATTCTGATTTGCCTTTGGTTCGATTAAAAGGTGTTGATGATACGTATCCTCCGCAGAAAAAAAGTTTTGCTATGGTAAAATGGATGGCTGAAAATTATGTGAGTTTTCCTCTATCTTATTATTTACCAAACTGTTTTATAGAATTCCTTTTTTTTTCTATATTTCTGGTCTTCTACTTTTTTAATATTTGTGCAATACTTATGTAGTAAATATTAAATGACTTATTTTTCATTTCGACATGCGATATTCCTGAGTTGACGTTGTTTTAACATTTTATATGATATAGTCAGCTTATTTTATCATTTTTAATACCCACGTTATTTCTGTAATATTTACGATAGTATTGTTAAGCATACTCATATAATAGACAGTACTTTAAATAATATTACCATATATTCGAAATTAACATGTGGAAATGAATATTTATAATGTATTAATTATGCATAAATTTTACCACATTTCTTTATATTCTAGCTTGATGAGTTCGACTGGTTTTTACGTGCTGATGATGACCTCTATGTTAGAGGAGATGAACTGGAAACACTGCTACGATCTCTTGACTCGTCCAGGTGCAAATTTTTACGTACTAAGAGTGTTATTTTTAGATATCTAAGAAAATAATTGTCAAAGCTTATAGAGCTCATGTAATTGGACAAGCAGGTCTTGGTAATAGTGCTGAGTATGGTTTACTAGCTCTTGGATCCACAGATAATTATTGTATGGGAGGACCTGGTGTTGTTATGAGTAAAGAAACGCTTAGGTTTGGTTTTTTAAATTTTGACTGAGGAGAAATGTGTCGATACTTTAATAAGTTAACATTTAGATTGGTATCTCCCCACCTTCAGTCGTGTCTGAAGCATCTTCTTACGACACATGAAGATGTCGAATTGGGAAGATGCATTCGAAAGCATGTAGGAGTAGCGTGTACATGGAACTACGAAATGCAAAAATTGTTTCATAATAATCAGAGCACTGTGAAGGTGAGTAATTTTAGGATTATTTGAAAAATATTTTAAACACCGCCTTATGTTAACGTTAACTAATTTTATCTTTTAAAAAAATTCCATTTGTTAAATATAGGAAAATATATAACTTATTCATGACTCATTTTCATAGATAAAGATTTTTCCAGTGAAAACGTTAAGAAAAAATAGCTGTATTTTAAAATGTATCATATAATTGATTATCTATATTTGAATTGTGAAAAATCGATGTAAATGGAACTTTGTTTTTTTTAGATGTGTAATGTATATCAGGTTGGTATTGGCTAGGGAATATGATGTATATTGAGATAGCTATAAGTTTCTATTCTTTTATTTATTTATTTTTTTTTAGGCATACACTGGTGATCTGACAGAGGTTAAAGCTGCAGTTACGGCTCATCCCATCAAGGATCCAGCTGTGATGAGAAGAGTTCATGTACATAATCGGGAATTTAAATTGCAAAAGTTGAGAGCTCGGCGAATATCGCTAAAGGCTGAATTGAGTGATGCTCGTCCTCCAACTCTTATTAGGATAATGCCAAATAAGTAAGCAGATATTGAGGTTTTTTGTGCATTTATTTTCAATAATGTCTCAGTATCATTCAAATTGACATAATTGTAGATGAGGGAAAGTCGATTATCTACATTGCATAATATGCTATATCTACACAAGGAAACCACGTTTAACGACTTTTAGATCTCGTGATATTACCCCGTGGGATTACATAAATAATAACAAAATTCTGTTCTGTGCTGATCGTGTTAACTGCCCCCGTCATACTGCTGATCTAAGCATAAGGACAGAAATGGGAAATATAGTGACTCAAGTTTGTTTCATTTTTGATATAACAGTTGATTTACAGCGTGGTTTTAACATTTTTGTCTAAACAATCTTTAGTTATTTGATGAGTTTAACTCAAATGCTCGCCAACGTGGACGTGTTCTGCAGTTTCAAAGCCTACAGTATGGATACATGCGGGTTGAACCACAGTTTGGTGTGGATTACGTTCTCGACATGATTCTCTGGTTCGTAATTTAAATTTTAAAACTTACCAAAATATCCAATTCAATTAATTTGACGCCAGGTTCAAGAAATTCCGTCCTCCTCATCGTACAACACTTTCTGTTAGACGACATGCATATGTCCAGCAAACATTCGCTCCATTACAAGCATTATCTGAAATGAAATTAAGGTAATATGAATAAAATATTCCTTGCTCAGCTATTTCTTTTATTTACCGATTATTCTTTTTAAATATGATTGTAATTATTGAAACTCTGAAAAACATTTAAAACTGAATGTATGTTGTAGGGCTAATTTCCGTTTGAACAATAGTACCATGGTGGAAAATAGTCATATTCATATGATTCTGCCTCTAAGAGGCCGATCCGAGATTTTTTCCAGGTTCGAATGTATTCTCTATATATTTTAATATTTATATTTTAATACTTAAATTTCAGATTCGCTGCTCATTTAAGAAATGTATGTTCTCGAGCAGGTGATATTTCCTTAGTCGTCGTGATGTACTCTAGCGAAGATGAAGTTAAAAATAGGTATTATTGATGAATTTCCGAACTTAGAATATATATATGGTAATAATTAAGTTTTGTGAGGATGTTGGCAAATGGTTCATATTTTAGAGAGACAATTCAAGAGTTACGCCAAAATCTAATATCTGTACAGATGATTGATATGGGCAATGCCCCGTTTAGTAGGGGTGTAGCATTAATGAAAGGAGCGGAAAAAGTGCCACCCGAAGGTCTTATGTTTTTTACCGATGTAGATATGCTATTTACTTGTGATGCATTACATCGCATTCGACTAAATACAGTACTGAATGCTCAAGTAAGTGCTTTAAGTGTAATAAAATTATATTGATTTATTTTTTTAGACATTCCGTTTAGGTATACTTCCCAGTTGTTTTTTCTGAATTTTCGCCAGAAAGTTGGTCGGAAAATGACCGATTATTGGCTGATGCATTCCATTATGGTAGAAGACGAGGATATTTCAGACACTTTGGATATGGACTTGCTGCTCTCTATAAGGCATTTTTATGAAAATTTTAATGGTAAAATAAGGGACATATGTATTTATTTTTATTACAGGCTGATTTGATTGCTATTGGTGGTTTCGATACTAAAATCGAAGGATGGGGTCTTGAAGATGTAGATTTATTTGAGAAGGTATTACATCTTAAAAATTTAATAATTATAATGATTATTTTATGTAAGCCATTTACTATAGGTTGTGAAGACCAGAAATCTCCGTATAATGCGTTCACCTGAACCTGGACTTGTACACATTTACCATCCAATTCACTGTGCAGACGGAATGCCCCAGGCCCAGCGTAATATGTGCCATGGGTCAAAAGCAGCTAGTTTAGCATCTATTGATGCGTTGGTAGATCAAATATCGCATTATACGTAGTTATCCACCTTTTAGCATAGCCTTTGATTAATAGAACATCTAAAGTATTTTTATTTGACAGGTTAAATGTTAGCTGTAAAAAGTACGCGTATCTTTAACATTGGCCATATTCTTCATGTAGCAATTCAATTTCTTTTTAGCTCTCATCTCACATAATAACAGCCACACTGTGATTTACCTATTTGAGTAGGGTATAGATGTTTCCAGCTAATATAATAATATACAATTTAATAATGGGTGATTGAGCATTTGAGATGCCATATGGCTGTGCTAGCTTTAATTCTTACGTATCTTTCTACATTTGAGCAGCTTTCGTCTCGTAGTATCTGTATAGTAATGTCCTGTTGAGGTTCGTTTCTTTCTCTTTTTTTTGAACGGTGCTTTTTGCTACATTTGTTCGCTCACTCTTCTTGCCTTCAGTTTACCTTGCCAAACGTTTATCTTTTCACATCATAACTTCGTAATGTTTTATTGAATGTTTTACCACATAAAGCGTTGATTAACACCCGGTTCACTCAACCACTCAAATGCTCTAAATAAAAATAAGTATAAGACAATACTAAATACTATAGATTGGGATAAAATTTCAGCTACAATAATACTTTTTCTATCAGATGATTTGGCTGAAAGTCTCCAGAGAACATATGGTATAATGAAATACCGTGGTTCTATTAGATGTGCAGGAATAACTACTAATAAACAACATACCACGAATAGTGTACGTATAAGTGGAGACAGATGGGATGAAAGTGAACAAATAAAAAAAAGAGAAATTAAATATATTGGAGCAAGGGTAAGACGACGTTGTGGGATACCCAAAAACCATCGCCACAAATAGAAAGGTACGTGGCGGTTGTCTGCTAGAAGATATGGATGATCAAAAGAGAAGTGATGGATAGAACCAATTATAGAAATTAAAAGTAATAATGAAGAAGGTTTTAGAAGATCTCGTATTACAGTAGTACGTTCTATAATATGAGGCCATGCATGAAGAGCACAGAAGAGGGCTAAATATAAAAACTGAGAGAGATGGACTTTTATCTGATGCGCGGAAGGATCACCTAGCACAATTCCACCATTTATAATAACAAATACTGTAAAACAAAGCGCTAACATTAGAAATGGCCATAATGAAACTAACCCGGTTAAAACCGAATGAATAGTTTTAGACAAATTTAAAAACTGCATTAATAAAGTGGCTGCGTACATTCCAGCCCATACAATATTCGTCTGTCGGGTGAGGACAGCGAAGATAAACATAACTGAAGATGGTAGCGGTGGTAAAGAAAAACCCCACACAACTGTGCATATGGACAAAAGATCAGTATAGAACAAAATTGACGAATGCAGTAATACAGGAAGAAGAATGGAAGTAATTGCAGAAGTATAAATTGATTTATTGGCAAACATTCGTCGAAATCGACAAAATCCTACGAATGTAGCCATAAATATAAAGGAGTTCACGTATCGTTCCCATCCACAAAGTGGAATCGCAAGAATATAGAGAGCAGGTGGAGTTGTAATCATCGGATCCCAAGTGAAGTCACCAATGCAGTATTTTCTGACCTGCCGTATGTGGAAAACCTCATCCATATAGGGATCAGGCACTAAGTTGTATACAATGGTAACAAGAACTGCATGTAAAATTCCAAGAAATCCTGCTATGATCCAATCCCCTGAAAGTTATTTTTTTAAATCAATTATTCAAAAGTATTTCTAACCACAAAGTTTTCATGCACTAATATAAAATTCCCACCTCTCTTAGATTCCGGTCTATTTGGGCAACAATAATGGATCATCTAAATTAATCAGTTATCACAACTCCAAACCTCTGAAGTAAATATTAAACCTTTACTTTTTCAAGCCCAAAAAGAGTCCTTATCTAGTAGGAGATTTTTGAAACAATGCATTTAAGTTCAAAAAGATGTAATAAGTTGCATGGTTGGCAGCCAATAAATATACAAGATCAGAATAAATCGGTTTAGTGACGTTATATAAATACACTAGAAAAACATCTCATTTCTCGGCACTAGTACTGAGCATAATTACATTTTTATAACCCAGAAACCACCAAAAAATTGATTAGGGAATTTTAATTCAAGCATGTAAGCACCACCAGTTGTTTCAAGTATATAATTTATTTATAGCAATTTAGTCTCACAAAGAAAACTTAAATTCTATATTCAAGCCAATGGGCGGGCATTATTAGTTAGCATTTGCCACAGATTATGGGCCATTAAGCGTGGCAATTACTCATTTTTATGTGTTGCGCATTTAATTGAGTGTTCAACTATAACGTTAAATATTACTTTTTAGATTGTATTCGTAATGTTTTAAAAGGTAACAGGGACTGAAGCATGTTGTTTGAACGAGATCTTACTACGTTCTTCATTGTTATAATAGCAATGAATGTTTTTATTCGTGTTACAGGACAAGTATACCAACAAGTTTGTTTGAAATTTCCATTTCCACTTGTGATTTTTGATATTATTATTATTTGAACCATAAAGTCACGATAGTGTTCAGTATCACTGGGATATTCTTGAATATTTAATACCATTATATTAATTAAAAACATTGATGCTAATATATTGAGCGAGGTTCCTGATGTTTTCAGCAAATGATTTCATCTGGCCGTAAATGCACACCTATTAGTATTCCTATGTGTATGGATCTTCCGTACAATAATACTGTATATCCTAATTTATTGAATCATCAAACTCAAGCAGACGCCCAAATGGCTATTGGACAGTTTAGCCCACTTGTAAAAGTGAAGTGTTCGGAGGATATTAAATTATTCCTTTGCACGGTGTAAGAAATTCGTCATTTGGTTTTAGAATTGGAATGGTTTCGAATGTATATATGACATGACTAAGTTGTTTTTATAGCTATGCTCCAGTTTGTACACAACTTGAGCAACCTATTCAGCCGTGTCGTGATCTTTGTTTATCAGCAAAAAATGGCTGCGAAAGTTTAATGATTAAATTTGGATTTCGCTGGCCAGAACAGCTTGACTGTAGTCATTTCCCCGTAGATGGGATATGTGTGGGAGAGAATAAAACAAGTAGCACGCCAGCACCTAGTGGGTATGTGGATATCACTTGGGTGATTTTATTTCTGATGATTTTTTTAAAATAAGTTGTTTATAGTTTATTTTGAAACGTTTTTTGAATGTTTAATTTATGGTTAGATCATCGGCCTTATCATCATATCTGGAGTGTCCGCATACTATGCGTGCGTCACCTGGATCTCATTTTTCACTCCCTTTAGCGAGTGGTGTTCTTGAAGACTGTAGTTTGCCTTGTGCAGCAGACAATCAGGTATACTGTAGTATGTTTTTAAGAACTGAGTTTCTTCACTGGAGTTGAATATGAAAGTATCTAATTAACGATCAACAGATAAACTGTTATGGAGTATTTTATTTTTCTTGAAATTTATCGAAATATAGGTTCCTGTCTTCTTTGATGCTCGGAACCGTCGGTATCTACGTTTTTGGACGGGCGGTTGGTCAGTAGCGTGTTGCGCCTGCGCAGTTTTTACGATTCTCACGTTTCTGATTGATTTGTCGAGATTCGCATATCCAGTTCGGCCTATTTTGTACATGGCAGTTTGCTATCTCGTAATTTCTGTTGTTTATATGATAGGTATGTTGTGAATGCCATTTATTTTATGACTTGATTTTGGGAGTAGTTATTAGGATTTATAAAACTATTTTAAGGTGTTGTTGGTGAGGATAGTTTTGCTTGTGGATCATTTCACAGTACTCCTATCCTTCTAGTTACTCAGGGCGGCGATACTGTCTTGTGTAGTGCACTCGCTGTTGCTCACTATTATTTTATGATGGCTAGTAGCACATGGTTTGTTGTAATAGCTAGATTTCACTTTCTTAATTGTATATAACTAAATTATTATTTACAGTTTTTTTCGCGTAATATTACATTCAAAAATTCTAAATATACAATTTCTAGGTGGGTCGTTCTCTGTTTAGCCTGGTTTCTAGCGGCCAACTTGAAGTGGGGTGCAGAATCCATCGCTGGGTTATCCACTTACTTTCATGCTGTATGCTGGGGATTACCAGCTATATTATCTGTAGCAGTTCTTGTTACTAATTCTATTGATGGCGATGTTTTTACTGGTTAGTATACTATATTCATGTTTGTTATAGATAGCAGTTTTATAATAGTTTTTAATAAGGATTATTAATTAATCCCTGACTATCTAAAAAGTTTTGAAGTATGCTTAGTCTATATAGGTATCTGTTCTGTCGGGAACTTGCAGCCGGTCGCACTCTTCTATTATCTGTTCATACCACTCACTGTTTGTATTGGTAAATATTTTCTGTAAACTAAGGACCTTTCATAGTATTTTAAAAGATGTCGATGTTGCTATTTAATGTGCTCAGGTCTTGGGCTTTTTCTACTAGTATGTGGGATATGGTCGATGATTCGAATACGCAGTTACATCAAACTACAGCATGCTGATGTTGATAAAAATATTAGTAAATTAGAGAAGCTTATGTTCAGGTAAATTGTTCCTACTTTTTGAGATGTTCGTATGATCTAAGAAAGAAGTTATGCATAATTTTCAAAAATTATTTTTATTCTCAGTATTACTTTATTTTAGGCTCTTTTATAATTGTGGTGGTTACATATTTCTAGGGTTTCCGGATTCGCAGTGATGTATGCTCTTCCTACTGCTGCAAGCGCAGCAATTCTATGTTATCAGGCTATGCAAATGCCTATTTGGCTAGATAGTGAGATGTTGTTTCTACGTTTTACACATTACATCTAAATTAATCCCAATTTGCCATGAATTTTTTTTTATCAGATTGGTATACTCATCATTGTCTATTATCGGACCGCGCCACATTTGGTTTCACAATGCCTCGCACGTCGTGTCACCAAAGATCTGAAACAAATGCACCAGGCCCAGAGGTTTTTTTAATATATGCGAAGTGTGTTATATCACCAAACATTATTTTACAAAGTTATAAAATGGCTTAGTTTGAAAATATGAATTGTTTTCAGGTACCTGAGCCAACTGATTGTAGGTATCACATGTGCTGTATGGATTTGCAGTGCTAAAACAGTTGGAAGTTATCAAAAGGTATATTCCCGGATCATTCTTCGCAGATCAGCTGTTGCTACAGATGAACACTAGTAATGATGATAGAGGTATCTTTATTTGTGCATAACCTAGCTAATTTCTGCATGCTTAATATAAAACTGAATGTAATTTAGATTATTTTATCCGTATTTCTGTGTAATGCATAATGTCCTCATTTTCCTTATTTTTCTGTTTATTATCTGTATATTTATTCTTATCAGATATTAGCACTTCTCAATATTCATGACCTCATTTGACCACCTGTAACTAATTTTGACGTTTTGTTTTAATATTAGTGATTTTATTGTATTGGATTTTAGTATTACTTTCTTAAGTAAGAATCCGCCATCCCTTTCATCCATTATACCCGATATTTGGATCTAGTAGCATTGTCCTATTGGCTTGTAACTTGGCTGAGATGGCTTTGAGTCTCTAGTGGCCCATTTATTCCGTCAGATAGTCAGTGGTGGATGTTTAATGTCTACTTAGTTTCCTAATATTACGGGATAGGAACTAATTAACTAGTTAAGATTTTGAAACAATTTATACCAAATTCTTCTGAAGTTGGATATTCGTGGGGATTAGTTTCATTTCGGCTAGGTTTTATAACACTATAAGGTGCGATATTATGGGGATGAGCATATTCTTGCTGAGGTAAAAGTAGTGCTGGCCATTGTTATTTTGATAATTGGTCTCTTGACCTTGCCTATTTTTATCTCATACCTTGCTTCGCAATGTGTTTACATATACGTGTTGTCTCTGCTTTTACTACTGCTTTTACTCATTTTCACAAAATATTTATCATTATTCAATGTTTTTATAGGTAATTTTTATTATTTGACTAGTAGATTTTAGCTGTTTGCATCATATTAGTTTGTTAGCCCTTTTCAGTTCGCTATTTGTTTGGCAGTTTTAGCAAGGTACTTACTTTCACTCTTAAACGCAAGGTAGCTTTATGTGCTCAAATATTATGTGGATAGAAATTCTTATTTTATAAGTAATTTGAACAGCATTCTATCTTCATTAGGCTCGAATCAGTTGTATTGCTTGCTCCACTGTTTAGTCAAGGTATATTGTACACAGGGTTGTTAGTTTTGTATTTGCATTATGTAAAATACATTTAGCTAAATAAATTGTTCTTAACATGGAGATGTTCTTACCACTAAGGTTTGCTTAATATTGCTCGAAATATACGGTGTCGATTGGTATTTTCTGAGTACATCAAGGTTGTAATTCTTTTCCCTATAGTTTTAGTTGGTTTGGAATGGAGGATTTTTAAGGTATGGGTAGTGTAAATTTTTAAATATACGATAGATTCGAATCAAAGATGGGATGAAACCATTAAAAACCAAATTTTGGAGGAGTGAGTAAAATGAAATATTAGTAATAAAAGTCGTGAAAATCCTTTAGTATACTTTTTGACAAACAGCATGCGAAGCAGACACCGATGACTTGGAAGCCAGCTAATATTGCTGATGCTCCACCCACTAGAGCAGCGTTGATTAAGATCCAACCTGGATATGTTGTTATTAATCTATATGCAGTATTATCTAGATGTTATTTCTTTTTAACATACTTTCTACTTTTTCCATACATCCTGATGAATGTAGAGAAGCCATTTCCCGTGCACATCCCTCTGTTTCGTCTATGCAACATGAATTTGGGACAGCTCCAAGCGTGTGCCAGTCCGTTGAATTTGCTACTCCACAACAAGATAAAGTCTATAAATAAAATCAGTGATAGGAATAATTTTCTTCTATATAACTATATTTAAAATTTAGATGATTAATTCAGTTTTTTTGTCAAATAAATATAAGAAAAACTAGAATATGGACAGTCTTTGAGAATTAATAAGTTTCACCTGTTGTGTTTGGTCCCATGCTATCTGAACTCCACTACTTCGGTTATATCGAGAAAGACCCATCTGTAGCTGATTTGCTAGCCCGGCTCTAATATCTTCATGTAAAGCATATGCCGTTATAACCGCAGCAGTCTCTAACATCTGCAGAGCGCTTTGTCCTCTTTTTATTTTTATTTTTATCTTCATTTTTAGGTTTAAAATTATGAATATAATTATATTTATACTTTAAACTTACAATTACGAGTGCTAATAATACAGCAAAAGACACAGTTAAACAGTAGTTTTCTCTGATCGCTCCGCAACAACCAAGAAATCCCAGTAAAGTACATAATGATCCAAATACCAGGAGAATAACGGGTGTGGCTAACCTGGTAATACAACCACTTCTACTAATTAATTGTTAAGAATCTACATTTTTATCTTAGTAGATTATTAATGAATTCCTCCATTTAAATGCCCTGACTTATGCAAGTACCCACCGTTCATCTCCTAGTATATCTAATACCCCAGCAAATTTCAACTGTAAGACGGATCCAAGAATTATGAGACCAAGCCCACCTGTCTGAAAACTGTATATTGAGTAGATGCATAATTTCTACTCTCTTATGCATTTCCATACAATCGTTGATTTGAGTTTACTTATACTACAAATCTTTGGAAAAACCACAGTGATTAAAACCTTAAAATAAATCAAGGCAAAAAAAAATTGTTAAAGTCGGAAATGAACCAGCGTAACTGTTATTTGTGTTCCAAAAAAACATCTAATAAAGTATTAGCAATTGCTACTTCCATCAATTTATATATATATATATATATCCATTGGAATATTCTCGGTCTAATTGTATTTGAGATTTTGTGAAATACAACAATTTAACAATAGTTCAAATTATTCATCTAGCTATATCTATTATAAAACCAATGGGAATTCTTTCATATTATTGTTCTAAATTTCTTTTCTAATTCTTAGTACCAAAATTACAAATTAAGTAGTCGTCATATTTGAACACTCACCCATAGTACTAAATTGGATAGGAATAATAAATACTTGACTATGGCGACCCCTCCTTCGACCATGTTGGGGCAAGATTGGAGGATCGATGGGAGGATACACCCGAGGGACGGAAGTCGCCGAATAAAAGAAGCACAGAGAGAGAGAGAGAGAGAGAGGGACGAGAGAACAGTGGTAAAAGGTAGAAATATCGGAGATTGAATAATAGGTAGAAGGGAGATAAAATATCACCTATTAAGAGCAAGGTATAAACAATAGACACCACGAAAGTATTATTTCTAGCGCATGTATGATGATATCTATATCACTTAAAAATTTTGGATGTCTTATTTATTTAATGCTTATTTAATAATTTAAAAAATATCTATAGGATTTAGGTTGTCGATAGCATTTGCATTGAAATTCGAAGAAATATCTTCAACACTTTAGCTGCCTACTTGCGAATCCTAAAATTTAAGTGTTTTCTTTATACAGAGTTCCCTTATTTATTTATTTATTTTTAGCAACCATCTAGTCAAAAAGGAAGAAAAATCCATTGATAATATACTATTAACTCTAACGTCTTTTTAATTCATTTCTATAAAATTGATTATTTAACTTAGTAATCCAAGATAATAACCATGGCCAATATTTAAAAAAATAGTATTTTTAATAAGTAATTCTAAGTATTTGTCTTCAGTAGTGTCGCTAGTCCATTTGAAATCCTGGAACTATAGGAGGTAATTTTAGGTTATTTTGGTATATGTCAACAGCCCACTGTTAATTAATGGTTTTAATTTAGACAAGAGAATCATTTATAATAGTTAGTACCATATATGCCACAGCAAACATGCAATTCCATTCATCTCTTTAACTTTCTAAACAGTTGCCGAATTGCAAATGTAATGGTAATATTTCCTTCTTTCTATAATAATAAAAAGAAGTATACTATAACAACACATTAGACATACATAATTTAATTTCTAGATCGCGAATTGAATTGCAAGTCCTACTAGATTCAAATGTATCAATTTATTATTATTATTGATTTATTAATTGGCTACTGGAACATGCGCCAAAATCAAAGCCGCACTGCAAGCTATGTTATGAGTGATTAAAAGAGACAAATACGCTTTATAGTACAAGGCATTATTAGTAATTTATAGTAAAATTGTTTATTATTTATATTTTTAATATTTATCATGGTATAAAGGGATTTAAAATCTCTCAAGCAAGTATGTTCATTGGCTGTATATTGTTTAACTGAACTTTTGTTGTCTATTGACGTCGTCACTATTTACCTGTTAAATTGTCTACTTTAATTTTTAAAAATTGAGCACTTGTTCATCTCTTAACGAATTAGTCTGTTACTGTTCTTTGGCCACCTTTTATCATATCGATGCTTCAGCATTTTTATGGATTTCTAGTACTGCCGTTTTTTCACTAACATCAAATGCGATTAGTCAAAAACCAATAATTGTAAAACCTTTGTATTATACATTTTTGTTTTTAAACGTTTGAAGTTTTACATATAGTTTTTTTTAATAGTGTGAATGTAATGGGATTGAGAATAGTATTCTGGTTGATTTCTATTTTCATTAATCTAATTACTTAAAACACGTGATAGATGAATTTTATACAATACTCGTCTGTCACCGAGATTATCTGTTAAAAAGAGTATCTTGGAATAACGAATTTTAAGGTGAAATGTTTAGGGCTCGTTTTTAGTAGTTTTTTAATGATACTTTGAGAATTTAATTTTTCATATTCTTACTGAACTATAAGATTAAAAAAATATTTTGGTCAGGCGCCAACATTTATGCTGCCTGAGAGTGAATATGGATCTATATATCTCGAAATTAACTTGAGAAGTACTTTATTTTTTGAGAAAGACGTTAACTTTACTACAGACAAGACGAAGAATTGAATTACCATTGCATCTGTTGGTGTTTACTCTTCAAGCAAATTTAAGTTTGCCTAGCTCTAATGTTCGCGTATTTTATTTCAGTTTTTCCCACAAACCAATCTACTAGTTTTTTAAGGTTCCACAACTAGCATTAAAAATGACTATTGTTCAATTGGCTTATTTGTTAAAAATTAACCTATTAAATATTATAAATACTATCGTTTATTTTTTAATGCTTTATATTCCATTTCACTTTGATCTGTCCACTAATTACTAAAAGTAATTATTGCTCCTTATGATCGCGTTTTTTATGAAAATTATTTCATTTAGCTTGTAACTTTAAGTTGAACTTCAATTACAACAAAGCGTAGCTTGCTATACATTATAATCTTACAATTTTTCATTTTGGCATTTTAAGAATATCCGCATTTGTTTGCTGACGAGGAGATTTTACCTAAATCTTTTAGGTGTGTGAATGCTTTCATACTTACAGAAATATATGTGGAGGGCATAGTTAATTGATTATCCTCTTTTTAGAAACAGTTTCCATTTTATCTACTCATTGGGTAAATTGTTATTTTCGTTTTATGCCATCTTTGCCTTAATAATGGGTCTATGTTTTTGGTGGAATGTATTCATATTCTGTGCTGCAGTCCATAAGTGTACTACGAATTATTTCTCATTATTTCCTATCTAATTACATGCCTTGACTTGTTATTATTTATTAAACAGTTATGAGATATAGCCATCTTTTTTTTAGATCTCATATCGTAGTAGCTCAGTGATGAATATTTCGTGTGTTGTATCACCCTCTGAGGAGGCAAATAATTATATTAGTAACTCTCAGGGAAAAAAGGTATTGACTGTTTACATCCTATTTTAATAAAGATCATTGATATCTGACCCTTTAATACAGATTCGAATTGGAATTTGCGCTATGAACCGAAAAGCGACAAGTAAACCAATGCGAGCCATCATGTCAAAAATTGTAGAATATTATAAGGTAAGTAAAGGTGGATACTCTAAAGATTTATCTTAGTCATAGTTGTTTTCTAAAGAGCCTAATTACTGTCATGGTCCAACGTATTGGTTGTTCTTATGATGTTAGTATCTTTTGTGAGTGTTGATATTATATGAGAATATTATTTTCATTATTCGTATGTGGCATCTGTCGTAGTGAGATAAATAAACGTAGTTGTAATAACATAGCACGAAATTTTATTTTGGAATCCTTCCTGGGAAAAGATAATATGTATTAATTTTTTTGTATTAATTGACATTTCATAACAAATATGAGTTAGCTTATTTCTTGATAAGACCCTTATGGAAATTAGCTTACTGAATACATTTAAACGTCATAGTTAGTATTTAAGGATTGGCTCGACTACTTTGTTTTTCCCGAAGCCGTAATTTTAAACGAACCTATTGAACATTGGCCGTTATGTGATTGTCTCATTTCATTTCACTCAACAGACTTTCCACTTCACAAGGCTATTGAGTATGTAAAGTTACGCAAACCGTACGTTATCAACGATCTGAAACGGCAATATGATTTGGTTGGTTATTTTACTACTAGAATATTTTATACTGTAATATGCTTTCTACATTTCCATTCATATTTCATAGCTCGATCGACGAAAAGTTTTTCGGACTCTTGCTAAAGAGGGTATTGAACATCCGCGCCATGGAGTTCTTATGAGGGGAGATCCTCACGAACCTGGTTAGTCATTTTATATCTTGTAGATTTTAAAATGCTTATACAATTATTACAGATGGACAATTAGAAGAACATAATGATCATATTGAAGTAAATGGAATGGTGTTCAATAAGCCGTTCGTGGAGAAACCTGTTTCAGCTGAAGATCACAACATTTACATATATTACCCGTCTTCCGTTGGTGGTGGATCTCAGCGGTTATTCAGAAAGGTCTAAATTTTAATTACACATTATATTTCCTAAATTAAACTTTTTGATTTATTTTATAAAAGCATAATCGGAAACTTAATGTAGTAGGTAACTATCATTATTAAGCATTAACTGTTTGCTGAAGGGCTTACATATATGCGGTCGCTGAGGAATGATGTGCTTAGAATATTTTCCAGAATAACCATTATCTTTTAGGGAGCGATGTCTATTAGAGGCAAAACGGTGAAATCATGGCATGTAAGTAACTCGATCAGCTTGCGGATTTTCAGTTAGGCTAACTAACCCCGTTTGAAGTGCACAATTTTAACTAACTGTCGCAAGGAGAATAGCTTTGATTACCACGGCTGTAATATTTTTTGTGATGCGGTTATTGTATATCGCATTATACTTAAAGGCATTTTGGATCTTATCGTAAATAATAGATGAATAATACGTATTGCGTAGTTTTAATTTTAATTTTTATACACTTCATGGGATAAGAGAATTATATCTTTTTTCTAAAAATTTGAAGCTGAATTAATAAATAGTGGGAGTCAAAATTCAAACCTAAGAATTTACCTAAGGAAGGTATGCTGATTTTTGTCTCAATATAACCTTGAGTTTTAATTCCAGATCAATAACCGAAGCAGCTGGTACTCACCAGTAAGTGAAGTTCGGCAAGATGGTTCTTATATTTATGAGGATTTCATACCTGCAGATGGGACTGATGTTAAGGTAACCGTCGTACCAATTCTTGTTCTCTTTGATTCTTCTGTACATTTCTTTTTAGATATTTATCATGCTCATTTAGGTTTATGCGGTTGGACCATATTATGCACATGCGGAGGCGCGAAAGGCCCCAGGTTTAGATGGTAAAGTAGAAAGGGATGCAGATGGGAAGGAAGTTCGTTATCCAGTGATTCTCAGTCATAAGGAAAAGATGATTGCACGAAGAGTAGTATTGGCATTTGAGGTATATTTTCTTTATTTTTTTGCTTGTTCATAAATTTTACGATATTGCATTGTTATTCCCGAATTCACTACATTTTACAGCAAACTGTATGTGGATTTGATCTATTGAGGGCTAATGGGAAATCATATGTATGTGATGTTAATGGGTTTTCTTTCGTCAAAACTTCAACTAAATATTACGAGGTATATATGTTAAGTTTTATTTGAAGAACAGCTTAGACAAATTAAAGTAGAATAGGTTTTGGAGCTTTAGAATAATGCATTGAACGTAATGTCTGATAAGGATCTATTTCAAATCAGATATGATTTAGGATACTGCGAAAATACTTGGAAATACTATTATGCGGAGACTAGCAACAACCATGTCAATGCGAATTCCTTATCAAATGCCAGTTGGGGATCCACCACTACTTGATTTGGGATTAGGAGGTGGGAGCATTATTTGTACCTTTTTACTTATTTTTATGTAAGTATTTTGTCAGATGATCCTCCATTGGTTTCGACTCCTAGTGGAAAACTAATGGAGTTACGGTGTGTATTGGCCGTTATACGGCATGGAGATCGGACTCCTAAACAAAAGATGAAGGTGATATATTTATATGAAATGTGTAGATAGTGGTATTCATCTATATTAGTGTCATCTTTTTTTGTTTTACTTTCTCTTTTCTTAAATTATACATTTTCAGGTTGTTGTACATGATGAGCGTTTTTTTACTTTATTCAAAAAATATGATGGCTTTAAAAAAAGTGAAATAAAAATGAAACGGCCTAATCAGTTAATGGAAGTACTAGAATTAGCTCGGGAAATCCTTGGAGAGCAGCAGGTACATTTCACTACTTTCAAATGTTTGTAATTTAGTATATTATTTTAATGGTCACAGACACTACGTAACCGTTTACTTGTCGACCTGGAAGCATGTGAAGAGTCGGGACTAGATCCTTCGCGGACTGAGCACGACCTAGAAGTAGTAGAGGAAGCCATCAAAAAATGGGACCAGATGCGGACTGTGCTCGAAATGTATGCACGAGAGGGTACACAAAACTCAGAGGTTTTGCAGAAAGAAAGTGGAGATGACATGTCATCAAATGAGGATGATCATGAGATAGTAATATCTTCACTCGAAGATTTATTTGACTTGAAGGAGAACATGATAGAAGGTAATATTAATATTTGGCATGGAGAAAGCGCAGGTATGCGCATGATATTTGGTATGCACTCACCAGTGGTAATTCATTCTTTATGATTATAGATATGGTTTTACCGATGTCAGTTCGATTATGATTAGTCTATGTTATGGGTACTAATAATTATATCAACAAGCACTTATTTGTATGTATGGGAATTTTATACATTTGTTTCGGGAAAAACATGATTAACCTGCTACGGCGCCTACTTGTAGATATGATTTGTACATATTTTCAAAATTTTGTAATTACTTGTGTGACCCTCTTAACATACAGGTATAGTCTATCGCTGGTCACTTTTTTTGTTTTTTGTTTTTGCCTATTGCTTGTCTTGTAATGGTTTCGCTTATAGTTGGAATATTGAATAAAGTTGAAGCGTTTGGTATCTCTTTATGAGTACTCGTTAATAAAATAAAGTGACATAGGTCAAATGTTGTATGATATTTGTTTCAGTTTGCTATTATTTAGTTAGCGGATATTGGATGTTAATTATGGGAAGTCAAATTCTTATCTGTTCTTAGTGGGCGCCGTAGATATACACTTGTTTATGTCCATCTTATTTGCAGTAATGGAATGGCACGGAGATTTATTTATAATCTAGAATGTTTCAGGTACGGTCATTTCTCGGGTATAAACAGAAAGGTGCAGCTAAAGTACCTAAAGGCGAGAGAATTACGGAGTAGTGATAATGAAGAGGCCACACAACAAGGTCCAGCACTTATGCTTATATTAAAATGGGGAGGAGAACTCACCATTGCTGGTAAGCCTTTATAAATTGCTGGGTTTGTGATATTCTTGTATTTGGTGTTTGCTCTGTCTTAGGTAATTTACAAGCGGAAGCACTGGGTAAACTGTTCCGTACTTTATATCCGGGTATTCGTCGTACTGATGGGAAGAACTCTCCAGAAGACACACAAGTACGCATGCCACCACTTATTTTTCATTTAACTCGAAAGACTAATTTACTATGTGTTTTATATTGTTGTAAACAGGGCTTGGGTTTCCTTCGTCTCCACTCAACGTATCGCCACGATCTGAAAATATACGCATCAGACGAAGGACGTGTACAAATGACTGCTGCTGCTTTTGCAAAGGTTATTTTGATGCGTAAGTAAGACAATTGTTATTTTATACGACGATTATTAGGATTTAGGGTCTTCTAGCCTTGGAGGGTGAGCTGACTCCTATACTTATGCAGATGGTCAAATCTGCAAACACAGATGGCCTCCTAGATGACGATTGCCATGCACGAGATTTTCAGACAGAACTCAAGGGCTACCTTCATCAAGCATTACAGGTTGTTCATACTCTTGCATACTTTGGGAAAGTAATGCTATTGTTAAATATTGTTAAACTACTGTTACCTTAACATCAGGTCGATCGTGACTGGATCGCTGAAGACTATCAGGCGCTTAATCCTGACGGATTGAAATCTATAAATAATGCTATGGAATTTATAAAAAATCCGCGAAAGATGTGCCATGAAATTGTCGGTTACGTACAGCGAATGTGTGACATAATAAATTGGAATAAACTAAATAAACCAAGTGAGTGCGTTTACAGATCAGCCAGAGCTAATAAACTTTAGCTTGACAGTTATTTCTTTATTAAGGTCTCTTATTTATTTATCCTTACTTCATCCAAACTTGCTTTTGCTTTACTCTATTAGTTTTAAGACCGAACTTTGTACCTAAGTGAGACCTGGGATTTGGCGGAACGTCGTTGGGGAAAAGAGTTACGCGAGTTCCAACGTGTCAACAAAAGTGGAGATACCGAATTTGATATATCAAAGATTCCAGATATTTATGATAATATTAAAGTACGTCATATATTTTTAAAACATTTCTCATCTTTCTAAAATAGTTTATTTCAGTATGATATGGAGCACAACCCTGATCTGTGTGTTAATAATGAGGGTGAATTTGAACGTATGTATTTGTGTGTAAAGAATATGGCAGACATTGTAGTTCCGCAGGTACTCACTTATTTATATATATATTCTTTATACTTCAAAAAATTATTCATACTTACTATCATAGAGTGCTTGTAAACTTGATTATTATATAATTATAAAGTTTCACTTTATATTTTAGGAATATGGCATTCGAAAAGACAACAAGATTTGCGTTGCTCAAAGAGTTTGCACTCCTTTGCTGAAGAAAATACGGAATGATCTTCATCGGTGTATAGAATGTTCTGAGGAAGATGAAAGTCAAACTAGATTAGATCCAAGGTAAAAATGAAATGTATAGACGAAAGAAATTTTTCAAAAAGTCAGAAGAAGAAGAAGATCTAAAATGCCAAATTTGATTATGGATATATTAACGGCAAGGTACATTTAGAGCTTCGCAGGGAATCGCCACCCCTCTACGTCACGTGCGTACTAGACTTTATTTCACGAGTGAGAGTCACATTCATACTTTGATGAATCTTATTCGATATGGAGGTCTCTGTACTGTAGGTTTAAATTTAATTTTCTATAGAAATATCTTATTAGATATGTTAGGCTTAGACCTTTGCTTGATGATTTATCTAGGTTGATGACAAAAAGTGGCAGCGTGCGATGAATTTTCTCTCAGGAGTTACTGAATTCAATTATATGACTCAGGTACTTCAAATAGTTATAATTTGGAACATTTTCTGTTTGTTTATATAAAGAGATTTCGCTTTTTCTCTACGTTCTTAATTTACTTAATTTCTAACAGCACAATTCGTAGATCATGGTGAGATAGTTTCCGGTTAGTTTCTCTGCTTTAATTCTCCATTCACCAAAATGTAATTACAACCATCTATGCATTTCTAAATGTTAATCTTCCGTCGGAAGCTTTGACGACTTTCCCCCAATATGCTTTTAGTTTAATAGTTGCATGTGCTAAGTCTCTCGTTATATAGATTATAGTAGCTCATATATATCAAATGTCCTAAATACTATGTCTGCTTAATTATTTAAAGTTCTGTATAGTAGTTCTATTTTATTTCCATTATAAATTTCGACTCCAGGTGGTCCTCATGGTATATGAGGACAGTAGGGCTGATATCGTTGGTAAAGACCGTTTCCACATTGAACTGCTATTTTCGCCTGGACTTTATCCTTGTTTCCTCACGGAAAAAGAGAGGATATATGAAAATAGGTTCAAGTGCGTCTACGTAAATTAAGTGTTTTTACATCTTCTGCCGTTGTTATTTTTATTTTAATGGCAATTGAGTCATATTACATAATTTATGGAAAATTCAGTAAATCGAATGGAATGTCAAAGAGCCATTCTCGTGAAGGAAACAACAATGGAGCAAGTTCGCCAAACGTAACAGAAGGGTCCTCTGTGTGTTTTTATATTTTGTACTTTTATTTCAAATAGATATTAACCCACTTTGTTTAGCAAGAGAAACAGGACGATTCTCCTGCTATCCACATAAGTATCCCACCACTTTCTGACGACGTTTCTGTTTCGAGTAATACTGAAGAGAAAGCAACAAAAGCTAGCGGGTTACTAGTTCTTTTTCTTCTATATCTAACTCTGATTATCTGTATTGGAAAAATGTTACTCCCTACGCTTACAATTTCCCACTATTTACTACAAGAATATCTCTTAACTCTCTACCTTCTTCCAAAAACGCTTTAGTTTGGTTAGTTCTTCTGGGAAGTCTGGGCATCACCAGCATGATTCTGAAGACGACCTTAGCGATGCTAATTCGGTCAACCTTGTTGCTCTAGATGAAGTGACCTCCAAACAATTTAGTGAGTGCTTAATTTTAATTTCTTAGTAAAGGATCTTGTACTTTCAACAAAAATAAACCAGCTAGTTTTTTAATATAGTTCTACCTAGTATTCGAAATTTGTGCTATTGAGGACTAAGTTCACAAACAAAACTGGTAGGTCTTGTTTCTTTACCATACTATATAACATTTTGTTTTAGCTACGGATGAAAAAGTTGGTAAGAGGCATAGGCATACGACAGGAGGAGAGAGGGAGAAAGCAAGTGAAGAGGGTGACAGACCACGAGAGGATCCGGACGAGTGGAGGAAAAACGCTGCTGGGGTCACTGTACTCAAAAGTCCTAGTCAGGTTCGGTTTTTTTCTATGCAGTTAGAGACATTGATAGGTTTTTTAAATAGGTTTCCGTTGACGATGACGATTGTCAAGGTACGGTAGGAAGTGGACGAGGCAAATGGGCAAAAGACTTACTCGATGAAACCCGAAAGGCTATGAATTCTATCAAGGAGGATGATGAAAAGAGAGACATGGAGAGGAAAGATAGCGGGAGTGAGTGTAAGTAGCTGTGCAAGAAATGTTCAGTATTGTTTGCTATAATGCACATGGGACAAAATACTAATAATACATCATTTCAGCAGCAAGGATCGACCCCAATTCTCCGGATGAAAAATGTATGTTGTTCATCTCATTGTGGTTCCGTCCAAGGACGGTGGATATTATAAGTTGACCACTAGTAGTTACTTTCCAGCTCGAAGGTCCCGGTTTCCCTATAGGTTTAAACACCATACAGTCAATCTATTAACAGGTTAGTTAAGTACCATGACTTCTGGTTAACTTAATAATTTTATATACAGAGGCAGCAGAAGTACAGAATAGATTGATCAGTACCAATGTCCTAATGGGTAAATGTGGAGACTCAGCAGATAAAAGCAGAAAACAAACACGTGAGCTCGAAATAATTTCTGACATATTTGCAATGTTTTATAACGTCCCAAGCCATACATTCTAAAATAGGAAGTCTCACATTAACCGGAAAATGATAGTTTCAGATTATGTGCCTGGGCCTGCTGTAATGTCTACTGCAGTTATAGCCAGATCATCAAGCGCTCCACGGTTACAAACATATAAAGCCGAAGACGATATTAGTGTTGGAGGTGAACACAAGCTAAATTGTCTTCGTATCATTCTAATCCGCATATTTCAGAGATAAGGCGTTTTTGGCCCCCTCTACGCTCACTAGAGACACTGCATGACAATGTGCCGTTCCAACAATTCGATAGATTTCTCGCCCATTTACTCACCGCGAAGACACCACTGCCATCACCACCAAAGACTCCATTGCCAGCGATATCAATCGAAGGTGTGTCTTTTGCTATATACTTTCGCTTTAATTAAAAGTAATCATTCAGATTCTATCCCTCTAAGTTTGAGCGGACTTCAACGGGAAGTAGAGAAACTAAAGAAATTATCACAAAATTAAGAAATATTACAAAATGTCTTGTTTTATAACATTCCTTACAATGGCTGACAAGCTATAATTTAACTACCAGCTTACCAAGTATTTTACACTCAGATGTAAGACATCTAAAGCATAATATAGATTTTCTTCGAGTAAAAGTTATGTAAAACAACTTTCTATACACAAAATGCTAGCAAAAAAAATCATGGCAAGAATGAAACAATTAACAAATGAAATTTAGATTTTTCTATGAAAAGGACTACCATTTTACAAATTTAACTAACTTATTTTTGGGATAAGTACGTATAAGATACTTCCTAGTCTCATTATATGCCAATAAGTACAGACCAACGATGGGTCCCACAGCCCAAACATGCGCAGGTGGTGAGTGGATATCCATGATATATTGGAAGACTGGCGTATAAACAAACATCACCAAGAGAAGTACCTGCAACGGCCTATGATCTTGAAAATTAAACTTGTATCTACGATATTAGCTTCGATGACCATCTAACCTCAATAATGACGGCGAAAACACTGACAACGTTGGTAATTCCATGACGGAAGACAGAGACACGACGTGTGGTACAGTTATAGAGATGAAAGACCTGATTTCAGTAAATACGCATGTGTATATACCCTTATAACTTTGTTTATTACCTGGGACATCACTAGAACAATTTGCCATGCTGCTGCTGCCTGTCCTTTAATATATAATTGTTGTTGCTCGTTGTAGACTACGCCTTGTCCCGTAGTGAAATTAGCTGCGCCTACTTTCCAGTGATGCTCTGCAGTGAACAAGATATCCCGGAACGAAATATCATGGTACCTTAAATATCTTAATTTGCATTTAATAGTAGCAAAACTAAGCCATCAATATGGTAAGGTATCTCACCAATATACGCTCAAATACGCAGCAATACATCCAATAGTAATTCCAGTACCCGCAAATATATATGCATACATTAATAACCCTTTCGACATAAGTCTTGCTCCACGATTTCGAGGACGAGTATGCATTATATCCTGTTCAGGTTGTTCATATGCTAGTGAAACAGCTGGAGGCATTTCGGATGCCAAATCAATCGATAAGATCTGAAATGTATCTTACAAGTCTCACAACATCTGAATAAGTATAGCAAAACCCCTGCCCCTGGGCGGGTTCGAACCACCGATCTTCTGTTTACAAGACAGACGCCTTGCCACTTGGCCACAGAGGCACAGCGACCCATCCTTACTAGCTAGCCAAACAGTTATACTATAAATTTCAACCACCTGCATTGGAGATAGACCATGAGGTAAGCCTAACATAAAAGACAACATTATCGGGAAAACTTCAGGCCATAAGTGCGCAAAAGTATAAGCCAGTGACAATCTGCAATAAATTTAAATCTTTAATACCTCATAGGACTACGGCTTGGCTTATTTGGAATAAAAAATAAAGAACCTAAGATTGTCGAACAAGAGACGACCCTCTTCAATGCCCATTACAATAGATGCAAAGTTATCATCAAGAAGCACTATATCTGCTGTCTGTTTCGCAATGTCACTTCCTAAAGCGCAGCACTTGAATAGCTTATAACATAAATAACAAAAGAATATAAATGTGTAATATAGGAAAAACCAACGTAGAAATTCATCTAACCACTTAGACCCATAGCGATGCCAACATTAGCGTGAGCCAATGCGGATGCATCATTAACTCCGCCTCCTGTTACCGCAACTGTTTCTCCACGTCGCTGAACTTCCTGTACGATGCATAGCTTTTGTTCTGGATTTGTCCTGAATTCTTCGAATATTTAAAACGACAATACACAAATTAAGGTTTAAAACCAGACTATTTGATTCGCTTACCTCGCAAATACAATATACCTATGCCGTAAAAGCTCATCCCAATCAGTATGTTTGTATTCTTGCAATTGTTCACCAGTTACTATACACCAATCACGAGATGAGGGTGTTTTTTTTGAAGTTATCTGAGAAAGCATTCATATTTACACGTAATAAAATATTACAGAGATCTACTGTTTCCCTTTAAAATTTAAAATGTTCTAAATATTTGTTATAACCAAACAATTTAGAGTATTTCAAAATTTTCAGCAGCTCTTATATCACTCGTAATACATATATTGTAGTTTATATTAATAACATACATGCGCAAGAATGGGCATACAACTAATCCGCTTCCATCTTATATATTCAATACAATAAACTCAACAGTTATCATTGTTCATCTTACGGAAATAACGTCATTTGTGAATAAAAACTAGTTAAAGAATATTGTAGAAAAAAACAATGTCATGCTCAATCTGTTTACAATAAATGTCTCTATAATATTAGAATAAATATTGCTAACTTACCTTTTCTCCTACCCGATCGCCAATAAGTCCAATCTGTGTTGCAAGTGCTTTCGCTGTGGTAGGATGATCTCCAGTAATCATAAATACTTTTATCCCAGCACCCTTGCACTGTGCGATGGCTGCAGCAGTCTCCGGCCTAAAAAGTATCAGGAATATTGAAAAATACATGTATAAATGCATATATACCTAGGTGGATCCATGATAGCTGCCATTCCTAAAAACACAAGATCATCCGGCCACTTTTCTTCCCCAGGGCCAAATTTTGCATTGATAGGTGCGTTAAAATGACGCTGAGCAAAAGCAATTACGCGTCGTCCTTCATTACCCAAAGACTCCCAAGCAGACTGAAAAATATAATTTAAGAAACAACTATGAAAATCAAATTTACCAGGATGACGTGCCTGACATTTTTCTCTAAACTTTTCATCGATTTCAACCAATTCCTTGTTTAAACGAGTTTTCTTGCATTTACATAGAATGATCTCCGGAGCTCCCTTCATCATTACAACATAACGAGCTTCTGACTGAAATATTACTCTTAACTCCTTCTATCAATCTTCTACGCTAGAATAAGCCCATCTTCTTTCTAATCTCTTTCTCTATATACCTTTTCTGGTGCTTGAATATCCTCTGTGTCTCCACCTGAGACGTCAATTAAACATCTTGACACAATAAGCTGCCATCGACGTATTGAATTGAATGGAATTTCGTGAACAATCTATAACATAGAATGTTTGAAGTTGGATAATAATTTCTATACAAACGCATTAAAGACTACAAAATTCTGATACTTGATGTAACACCTCAACTTTCTTACAGATTTAATACATTATTTATGTTCATAGAGCAAAAGATACGAGAACCCTAGTAATAGAATCTAAAATTCAAATAGAAAAATACAAGTCAATTCTTAACAAAATGGTTAAAATTTCACAGACATGATAACGTTGGCGGATGGCCTCCACACTAGCGTTTAGTTCCACATATTTGACAAGAGCTACATCGCTAGGGATTCCAAAAATATCGTTTTTCCGATTTTTCATACGTGCATGACTTTCTGAAATCAATTGTTCATAATGGACTAACAAACTATTCCTCTTATAACACTTTGTGCGTCATTCTCTTACGTGATGAGATCTTCCTAGCAGCCAATTCTATATCCTCTGTGCTCATATTCACAGAATTGAGTTCGTTTAGACCTTCTACACTGGGAAGGGTTGGTCTTCGAGGTTCTGATATTTGTCCCGTCCGTGTGTCACTAAAAAAGTAACTATAACTTGAGCTATTTGCTAAATAAAAAGTGACTTATAAAAAAACCATGCAAAATCATAGATATTAGGTGTAAAAACATCAGACTCACAATTCCTACTACTGTCTACTTACTTTTATAGTACTGTTACTAAACAATTAGCTCCAAATAAAAAATTTTAATTGTCCTTAGTTAAGATCACATAAACTGAAATTACACCGATTAATTACACTATAGTGAACTTCTTCTTCATTGGTCCACTAAGCATTGCCTCGCTAGCTGACTTTTGTAAAGCTCGCATGGTTGACACACGTCTCATTGAACGACGTACATGTTCAAACTGAGCACGATTACAGACAGACATAACTAAAAAGTTTATATTAGAGGAACAAATTTAACCATAAAATTCTAATCTGGCATACCTGTGAGTATGTCTGGAAGAGGATCCTCAAGACGTTCTCCTGACTTAATGGTAGATCTCATTGCACGAAGATGTGGATGTTTTAGGTCAACACCAGCTTCTTAATATAATTCTTTACCTACGAATCCATCATACTAGTATCTATTCTGCCAATATTACTTTTGAACAATGAACTTACCAGTAACCATTCTATTATTGAACCAAAGATCAGTCACCACCATTTGATTCATGGTCAGGGTTCCGGATTTATCCGCACAAATAACAGTGGCAGCCCCCAGCTCATCTATAGAAGAATAATGAAAAGTAAGATCCAATAACATTCATTAATTTTAATACTTAACATATCCAAGAAATTACAAGGTGGAAAATCAATAAGTATATTTTACTTGTGTACCATTAAAACACCTTGAAATTTTCATGAGTAATCATCGGTTAAGGATTAAAGTAAAATTAAAATTCACCACTTCTGGGTACTTATACTATCTCTTACATTATAAATAAACAAAGCTTACCAATGAACCACTCATAAAAATAACAAAAAGGTACTACGCCAACAAATGATAAACAATCTTAACCCAAAAACTGCCCTTGCAATAACATTCTTTGATGGTTACTATCAGTAGACCTAAATATACTCCGTTCTAATTCGTTTAGTTCACCAACTACAAACTCTTTCACACTCGACAGAAAACTACCTACAATCAGTGTTTTCAGAATAATGTGCGTTACAATTGACACGTAATAAGCCACACTAAACGCTAAAAAAAATAGCCGCTAAATTCAAATGACTATTCTTTTGCTGCATAATATAAAACCGAGTGAAATAATCACCTTTTAGCGTCTTCTCTTGTATTTTTTTGATGTTTGCATTGCGTATTTATGGAAGAAAGTAATATAACAATGAATTATATGCACTATGTATCTTGTTCTAATAAACCCACCAATTAGTTCAAGTTTTTTGATATAGATATTTTTTTGTGCCATTCTTCGGGCGATTATTCGCAGTTGGGACATAACTGTTGCGGGAAGTCCTTGTGGAACATTTGCAACAATGATAACAAGGAATCCGACCACAAAATGGTCGAGGATATTCTCAAACCTTGAAACAGCACTATCAACGTATTGAGCATAGGCGAAATTAAGAAGCCAAGTCCGTTAAAAAAGTAATATGAAAGTGTTAACCTGGCAACAATACATCCTATCAAAAAGACTGCAACTGCCATACATATTGCTAAAACAGTGATAAAATTAGCGAATGCTCGTAGTTCTGTTTGAAGCTTACTTTTAGGTGGAGGGATATGTTCATGAAGGTTTGCAATTCCTCCTAGGACCTATAAGTACACAGATGCAGTAAATTGATTTGTAACCATCAATAAGTTTATCTAAAACTTGTTTAGTTCCTCCATGGCTACTTAGTAATACATAAGTGGAGTGGGCTTTTCACTCACAGTGAATTTTCCTGTCCTAATTACTATCCCAAGGCCATCTCCCTCTGTGCAATACGATCCTTTAAATGCTACATTCCTAGCATCAAAGACAGAGACATGTGCAGCTGCAGCTTCTGCTGTGCATTCCACCGGATTTGTCTGCCCTATAACCGACGCTTACCTAATTAGTGACAAAATCTATTCATAACCAGTATCTATAGGTATTTTTTTCTACCTGTTACTTCCGAGACTTCAATTGTGAGACAGTTTGCTTGAAGAATTCTTAAGTCAGCGGGAATTCGCGATCCCGATCTAGAATTCAATATTGTATTAAATTTTCAGTTTTATTAACTGCTCTTTCTCTCTCTCACACTTTGTCATGTATTTTCTTTCCCATTTCTGTCAACTACCTGACAATAACGAGGTCGCCAACAACAATATCTTCACTATTAATTTCTTTTTCTTCACAGTCACGTATAACCATGGCTTTAGCAGGAAGGAGTTTTGTAAAATTTTGAATAACCTAGAAGTGAAAAGTGTATGGATTACCTTTTATGTGTATCAAATGAAGTCAATATGGATTATTTAAGATGCATACGAAAATGATACCTTCCTAGCCTTTCGTTCTTGCCAAAATGATAGCAAACACATAAATATAACAACCAGCAATAGTATAAATGCACAATATAGATTCAATGGCTCATTATATCCGTGTGCCAAATGAACAAAATAAGTGGCAATAGAGAGAAACGCTGCTCCTGAATTAAGGGAAGATTAAATTAGTTGTTGAAATTATCGCAAGATCTTAATAAACAAGTATTTATTTAATAACTTATTTGCATTTCTATTGACTCTAATTTTCATTATAAAAGTCATGTAAGTTTCCAAGCCATGCTTTGAATATATTTATACGGATAAATATAAGTATATTATCTACTTGCCTGTTAATAATACCCAAAATTTATAGTGGAATTGTCCCAGAAAGATGCTGATTATACTCTTCTTTCTGGGGGGTGTTAGTACATTAGAACCACCATCACGAAGACGTTTCCTAAAAGTGTAATTTATATTCCTGTCATTTTTATTTACTTTATTAGCGCTAATTTTACTTTGCCTCTTCCGTGTGAAGCCCATCACTTCTCTCAGGTAGTTCAGGGTGAATGAATGAATCTGGGTATACGTCCTTGAGCTGGTCTATTGGAAGATGATGCTCCACAAAGGAACTGCCCACAGCCTAAAAGCATCTTACGCTCATATTGTTACTAACAATACATCATCTTGATGTTTCATCATTATTTTTTTAACTTCTTATTTCTTGTTTCACTACTTTATACCTGTCGTGCGTCTGCAACATCCATATTTCCTGGTCTCACTTTTCCTCTTCGCTTCCATCTAGCACAAAACCCTAATTCAGGGTCTGCAATGATGATATTACAGGAAACTATCAATAATGAATAATTATATGGTCGCTGCAATTAACTCCTTCGTATAATTATTCCTTTACGTATTATAATAATTGTTCTCTCACTTGTGATTTCAAAATGGCTTCTGAACTTCGAATGCTTCGACATTTCAGCTGAGTGATTTTCGAGTATACCACCGGTTCAGTCCATAGTTCAAACAATCACCTATACTACATATATGCAATCCCCACTTTTTTTTTCCATATTAAACATCAAATGATAAATCAATTCATAATCTTTGTCCACCGTTAAACTCTTAAAGTACAACATTGTTGAACCTCCAATTTTCCAATTATTTTGCCAGTAGCATAGATTAAAGGAATGCACTTCAATGAATTTTGCACATTTTAAGTGAATACGACTCACCCCTAAAATGTTTTAACTTGCAGTCTCCCTTACAGTAGTCGTCTGAAATTCAAATCTGATAGGGAAAACCATGAATTATAAAAAATATGAATGCTACTACAGAGATTTTGAAATTTAAAAAAAAGGGTAATATTTATCGCAATAATAATAAAAGATTTAATGGATCCATCTAACCAGCTACGAAGAATTAATTTATTAAATGTGTGCCACCTGACATTTCAAGGATTTCTTCTACTTGAAAGCTATATACATATTCAGATAGCAAAATTGTTATATACCTTCTATTAAGGCAAATTGTTGATCACCAATATGCCTAGACGGCCTATCAATATCCTATCTATGAAGATTGTGGAGTCGAAACGAGTTTTCGCTCGTTTCGACTCTACAAAAAACATTTTAAAGAGAGGATAAAAATAAACTCACTTATTGTCATTCTTTCATAACAAGGGCAGGATATAGTAGCAAATTGCAGGTTGAAATCAATTTCTTTCTTTCTTAAACTGAAAGAATAAATTGAAAAGACTGATCAAGGAAAACCAATGAATAATACAAAATTGCAAGTGACGACAATAGAAGCAATCCAAGAAAAGATGGAAAAAATGAGCATGAGACAGAAATTTCCGGGTAACATCGAACACTTCGCTTATTACAGCGAATAAGACTTCCAATACATCAAGTGAAGTTAAAAGACACGTTTTAAGGGCGTAGAAAATCGTAAACGCTAAAGAGGTGAAATAGCTATTATAGTTGGTTTTAAATAAATATGTTTGACCAGACAAATTTATGCATTTATTTTTGTTCTTAGTAGTGCATAGATTTATTTATTTTTAATAATTGTGGGAAATAGTATATTTAAACCTAACAATTACCAGACATCCAGAAGTCAATCATAAGTTATGATGATGAAAAACTTACCAGTGAAAAAATCTTACGTTTATATTTTTCACGATTGTAAAAAAAGTCTTTTAGACCGTAACAATTCGCTCGACACAGCGTTGTAAGATTGATAGTGGTTTGGGAAAGGAAATACGAAGGTCATGGAATAAAGGAATGAAATAAAAAGTGGATAAAGCTTTCGTTGCAGTTGTGTATATATTAGAAATAAATATAAATTATACCATCTTTCAGTATAAATTCAGTATACTTTTCAGTATAAACTTATATTTTAGGACATTTGAAATACACAATATTCTTATGTACTTGTTAGTTCTTATTGAATAAAATCATACTTAGAAATGTGATAGTAAAAAAAAAATCAGCAAACTTGATCAGTCTGGGCAAACAGATTTTATTCTCAAGTGACGTGCCGAAAGTTCGACAGAATGTAACGGAAGAATAATGGAGATCACGAGTATGTTACTTTGGACAAGTGGAATGAAAGAAGAATGAGCTAAAGGAGGGCAATAAAACAAGCGTTAGGATTATATTTATGTTAATAATAACACTATGTCAAGCTAGAATTAGGTGTAAAAATTAAATCCTCTATATATGTATGTACATTGTATGATAATTTGCTAATAAAGCTCTAGTTGCGCAGATGATATAAAGCGTAATTTATTAGTGCTAATAATATACCATTAAATGAGAACTATTTAAAATATTTGTAGATGGCACGGAATTAAACTAGTGAATTAAGCATAAACAAAAGTGGACAGATTTGTTGAACTTCGATTTCTATTGTTTGCAGCAAATACAACGAAAGCACAGTACAGCGCAGGAAACTTGTACACATGTTTTCGTTAACTTTGAGAATAATTTACAATATGAATTATTCACACTGACTTCAGCATAAGAATTAAACATGTAAAGTTGGACAATCTGGAACGTCATATTGTATTTTGTTGTTTGGAATGAGTTATTGAGAACCGGGTCATATAACCAGTCGGGTGGCACTGCTGTATACTGTCATCTAATTATTGCGATCAAAATGTCTACCTTTTCTAAATATATTTTGCATCCACATCTGTTTTACAGTCTAAATCATTTTAACTTCATAATATGTAGTAGCTTACTTTTAATTTACATTTAAATGATGAGAGACTACATGATTCAGTGGATTTTAAACTTTTGTAGCGAATATACTACTTTATATTCTGGAAAAATAAAGATAATTCACAATCAAACGTCTCAGTACTTTAGAAGTCATCTTTCCCCATATATTACAGCAGTTAATCAGCGATTATCACACTTAAACTAATTATCTATATAGAAATTAAGAATGAAAAATGCAACTATATTATATGCTATTCCTACTCATAACAACTAAGATTTTAGGAAAAAAATGTTTTGGCAAAAACGTATATTACCAATAAGATCAAAACGAATAGCTCCAAGAGGGCGCTTTTCAATAAATATGGATAAACAATTAAGCACTTGTTAATACGCAGAATCTAGAAAAAGTAGGACAAGTCAGTATTTTCAATACTAAATAAATATGCAGCAAAATTTTAAGAACTTTGAGAGGTTATAACGATCAGACCTACAAAGAATACCTAAGTTGATACGCTAATACTCTTCATAGAACTATGCGCCGAAACCTGTTGCCGTCTGATACCCTTGGCCTCTCACCATTTTACGTATTAATTCCTCCGCAGAACATTAAATAATAATTCCTTTTTTCTGTGTTGTTGGTTCTCTCTCGCGGTTTTGCCATATAGGAATGAGCGATCAGATAATACATGATAAAAGATAGAAGATGGAAAGCCAAAACTTCAAACACCAGATAAGTTTAGAAATCGAGTAACTTACTGATTTATTGAAATTAACAAGAAATACAAAAACGCGGAGAACAATTTTACGAAAAAAAGATACTTAGAGTTGAAAAATAGAAAATAAAATTTTATACAAGTTACGCCGGTGCTGAAAAGCAAAACAAATGGACCAGCGGCGAAATTTGAGAGAGTACAATTACACCTTTGATTTCAAATCACGTAGAGTACTACTTACTGAAACTGTTGAAGACCTATTTTCGCCTTTATTCTTTCCATCATTATTTCACTACTAGTAGTCAATTCGTATTTTCAAATGTCCTAATATACCAATGCGCATTTAAAATGTTCTAAATACAATTATAAATAAAGATAACTACTACATCGAACAAATGAGATCGTCTCACAACCACTTAAAGGCTAGCATCATCGACAGAACATCGACGCACCACTTTTGACTGAATTTGTGACCACTTTGATACTTACTCTTGCTATTCATATATTAGCTTCTTAATGAGTTCGTGATATTTAGTAGGAGAATTTAAAGTTTAAAAAATGTCTAGCTGTTCATTATTTACGATATTTAACGATGAGAAATTTCTCCCAAGAATGTTCTTAAATAGATCACACTTCATGTTTGTTTTGCCTAACCATCTTTTGTTATGGCCAAATGATTCCACTTAACTGTGAAAAACATTGGCATGGTTCCACATGGAACTAAAAACGGGCTCATTATACTAGTTTTGGCCTTCAAGAGAAAATGGTGGTGCACCGTTCACAAACTCTCCCAAAGTATAGAATTAATAGATCTCAATGGCCTTTAAAAATTAATCAATTAATTATTCCTAGCGGTATGAGAGAATTCTATTAATACACCAAAGGAAACAAGCGTCCTTCATGGGATAAATGATATAATTTTCTTCTTTAAAAACCTAAAAAAATCCGTAGCTAGCGTACAATACATAAATTAATGCTAAATAAAAAAAATACTAGTACATGCCTTATAACTAAGATGTTATGTACAAGAGAATAAATAATAGTAAAGTAACAACATAACTGACGTTAAGACAGTAATTCAAAATGAGTCAAGCAAATTATCAGTTGTATTACTCCTTTTGATAGCTTCCATATGTTCATCATCGTCTGAATCAGAAAGCGCCAGGTCGTTGTTAAGTTGCCCAGAACTATGCATTCGGGATTGCAATAACTGATCTGCCCACTCAGCCTCATCTATAATATTTATTTTAAGACTTCCTCCAAATACTTCTTTTTAAACCTACCCATTATTTCATCATCATCTTCCATTTCGTTTGCACTTAGTGCCAAGTCATCCTCTAGTACTCCGCCATCAGACACATCATCTAAAAAGTAAATTACCCATGAAAGCCGTATGTAAACCAAAATAAAGTGAAACTAGATTGAATAATTCTTACCACCAGCCATAGCATCTTCTATCTCTTGTTCCATATCACCAATAGTCGAATGGAGATCCATACCATTAATATTTGCCTCTAATTCAGCTAACTAAAGACCAAAAGTAGAACTTTTAAACCTATCTTTATATACTTAAGAACAGAGATATTAACAATAATTAATATTATTTCAACTATAAACCTGTACAGCTTTTTCATTCAATAATTGATTTGCCACTAGTAGAATCTCTACAGCTTTAGCTGTGTATGCATGTTTCTCCGGAGGGCCATTAAACTGAGTTGAGTTTTTGACAATCTATAAGTCATCTTTATATGTACACTACCAGCGAAAAAAGGATTTTCTAAACAACTTTAACATAAATCTATGGCTTTCAAATTCCTAAAGACGGGAGTACTCAAAATAGTTCTTTTCGATCTTACAAAACTAGTTTTTTTTTAAAAGATTACTTACTGTCAGGTATAAATATTGTAAAAATCAAGAGTGAAAATATAATTAACCTGTTCGATATCATTGCGGAACGCCTTCACTGTCGTATAACGATATTCTTTCACATATTGTTCTATGGTACCTAAGTCCATTGGCCGTGAAATTCGGTCATAATAGAATGGAGTCTATAATATTATTCAGTTCCTCAAATGTAGAAATAATTTTCATAGAGCATATAATGAAATTGTACTGCACTAGAAAATGCGAAATAACCTTTCTAGCGTCGACTTTAGTATGGAACGGAACAGACTTAGGGATATTCTTGCATTTTTGTACAATCTCTGACAATACAAAACAGAAGCCAACTCGATCATTATCATCTAATAGTGGATTAATTGCTTTCTCGAGGCGAATTAGCTGCTGTTCTTTCTCCAGTACTCGTTTACTGGCAAGTTCAAACATCTGAAAATTAGTGAATTATTATCGACTGACAAAAAAAAAAACTGAAATTGTCTACCTTACGAGCAGCCTCTGTGATAACATGATTATCTCCATTGTAAAGTCGAGAATTGTCCAACATCTTCTTTACATCCTAAATCTTTCTTAAAGATAAAATTATAGGGAGAAAGTAACCATTTGAGATAAGCATATACTGAAGCACAAAATTCAACATCTTGTAATTTTTTAGAATATGATAATTGACTAACCCCCAAGAAATCCTGTCTTAATTCATATTTGTTATCTGCTATCTTATTTTTGATTTTTTGCAAATCCATCGGATCCGTAACGATATCATAATAGTCTCTCACCTAAAATTAAATTGCTTTAAAATAGAAACGAGCAATATAGGCAGCAAAATACAGACTAACTTTTTTGGCATTAACGGCAAACAAAAGATGTTCCGATCCAGATATGGACTTCAATTCTGTTACAATCTCAGTCAGCAATGTTCCCATTGTCACCTATATTTTCAAAATCAAGCAAAAATAAAATGTTTTCAAAAATATTTATGATCGATAGAATATCTCACTCTAGGATCAGCTCGAACCCTCTGAATACTTTTCATAGGACCTTGTAGATAATCCTCTTCGTTCACTGCTGAAATTCTCCGTTTCCCTGAAATTCCACTACCAGCCATCATTCGGGGACCACGACCTGGAATAATAAACTAGTAAGATAAAAAATGAAAACAAAAGATAGGAGTAAAACTATTGATAAGAAATAAGGTCACTTGTTGAGGGCTCCATATCACTAAAGTCATCATCATCTTCCGCCTTAATTAACATCGGGGGAGATGGTCCTTCTCCAGCATCGGAACTGCAAACTGAATCGTCACGTGACCGTTCCTCGATCATGTGCCTTGGTAGTGATGACCTATAAATCAAATATTATCTGTGAATACATATTTCTCTTAAATACACTCCTTTCTTACTTGGTTGTTTTCTTCATTAGCATGTCCTGACTGTTCATATATAATTTTCTATTTATTTTTACTTTTGTTCCTTCCACTGCAATTAGTTCACCCGACAGCTGCATAGAATCCTCATCAACATCAGAGATTCCAGACTGAAAATGAGAGTCATGTATAAAATATCTTTTGGTTAAATCATTACTATTAATGATTAATCACGTTAACATATTTTTAAAAAACCGTTTAAAAACCATACCCCTGTACCATCTTTTGTAGGTGTCTTTAGTGGATCTCTCCCATATAATGGACAATTTTTATTGGTTTTCATGTGACCAGTACCATGACATGCGCTACAACGCATTTTAAGCAAATTTGGTTTAATCGGAGTTGTTTTCTTTTCTGTTGCACGCTGAAAGAGAAAACTCTAGAGAAAATGTAATAGATAAATAGATCTACTGTATTATAGCTTACTGAATATAACGTTAAATTATTCTTATAGCCATAAATTGAATACCAACGTCAATTCCTGCTAATTTAATGAAATACTGAAGTTGGTGCTACCAATAATCACTTCCATAAGAGTTTTTATTGGATTAATTAATTAGGTCTTTAACGTTTTAAGACCATAAAATATGGAGTGCTACTTACGGTTAGTACTATTGAATATTTATCAATTATGCAACATCCTATATATATGCTACATATTATAGGCACTCTGTAAGTGGGAAATAATTTGCAAACCTGTGAAGGTGGCTGGCCTGACTTAGCTTTTTGTTCATTCCTTCGAATACGTCGAAGTTGATCTTGCAGACGACGTTTCTCTTTCCGACGCTCCTATGGTAAATTTATAATCATACAATAAAAAATTTGCATTTTTTTCTTTTGAGCAATCAGTAGCCTTACTTCCTTGTATTGTTCGTCCATTTGAGCATAAACCTGGATGAACGTCTCATCTTTTGTCATACGGATTCTTGTATATGCCTCTATAAGTTGAGGACGAGTGACAACCTCAACTCGTGCCTGTAATCGATTACTATTAAAATTACTGTTGAAAATTTACTATGAAAAGAACTAAAAAGTAAGATTTTTTTCTCTCCTAACTATAGAAAAAGAGTTAATAGAATAACAACAAATTAACCTATTTAATAAGTATGATTTTACGAATAAAAGCTAGCTTTTAGTTTCCTAATAACTAGTTGTTTTTTTTTAAAATTTAAATTATACTTATCGTATGACTTTCTTATATGATAAAATACATAACTCACAGATTCACTACCATCTGGATTTTTAATGGTTCGATAAATTTTTAGTTTCTGATTAGCAGTAACTCCTGATATCTTTGAAGCTGATGCAGCAAGATCTTCGCCAATTTTTGACACATCTGAGCATTTAAGGTCTATATAGAATCTATTTGTATAAAGAAACAAGTATTAAATACTCTTTTTTTCTTCTGCTGTTGCCTCCTTCTTATCACTGCTCTTTGTTGTGTCACCGTGAATCATTCGCTTTAAGTCCTGCCTTTCCTTTTCCTCATTTTCATACTCCATTCGTGCTCTTTCCGACATTGATATATGTTTCTTCCCTGTATCAAATAACTTTAATCTTTTTATATTGTAAAGGAACATAGAACACTTGCCTTTGTTTGCTTGTAGCATACTTTCCAGACGTGTTGCTAATTCCTCATTATCAGAATCTTCCCCAGAGCTACCTTCATCAGTGGAAAGAGGTTCCGGATTAGCCAATGTTCTTAACTATTAACAGTAAGTAATCTATACAATCTTCATAAAGAGTAAATTATTATATTAGCATAAGAAATATTGCCTACTGATTCTGAAGATCAAATATATGCTGGCAGTGTTTTTTATATTTCTCTTGCATATCAGCAAAATTAAATCGAATATTCCCACGGGCAAATCGTGCCATCCCCGATACTAAAACTACATACATTATGAGAAAGTCTAATAATTTGGTAATCACCCACATTCTCCACCGCTTGAATCAGCACGAGCTTTAGCAGCCTGCGTTGACAATGTCCGTATAACGTCAATTATTTCCCATCGAGATAACGCATTGATCTAGAAATAACAAAAAGTAATATACATATAAAAATAATTATAAATGACTTACCTCCTCTTCACGAACACCATAATCTCTACATATTTCCTTAGCTTCTTTAAGAGGTAATTTGCGAAGATCAGCGTTTGTTCCTGTTACTAATCTTTTTGGAACAGCAGGTGTGTCATCCTATAACATAAATACAACATTAAATATATAAATAAAGAAGAGAAATCCATATTCATAAAGGTACTTTTAAAATTAATATAATTTACGAACTTTCTGAGGTTTCTGTGATACTCTGACATAGCTAAAACCTTGTCCACATCCGGTTGGATCTGCTATTCCAGACTGATCCAAAAGACATTTCCCTCTCATAGATGACAAGAAAGCACGAGTTGTATTCCATGGTGCACATTTAATCTATCAATGCTATAGTAGAACGGTGAATTTTAAATTAATCCATTATTTCAACAAAGTATATTTCTATTGTTAACCTCATCTTCAATGGTTACTTGGTCGTCCGAGTCATCTTCATTTTCAGGGGTGAAGAAATATTTCTCACCATATCCTGCATCCTGTAAATATAAGTATTTGTCGTTCCTCTTCATATAGATCAACTGAGGTTTTAGGTAAATATTCATTTGTATGTCATATCCTAGAAACACCATACCTTGAGTCTTTGCTCAGCAGCAAGCATACTGTACTGTGCACAACACATTTCAGGAGTAACCATGGCTAGAACTTCTTCTTTACTCGGCAGACGAAACTCAGGCCTTAACACCTATAATGTCATATACTAATTCAATCGTTTATCCCCCAAATTCTATAGTTAATTTTTCACTAAGGTTAGCATACATTTCTTAAATAACTGACCCAATAGTTCTGATCTGGGCCCTGACCAAGTCTTTTAAAATCTGAGCACTGCTTAAGTCGTTTCCGTACACTACTCTCTGCATAGTGCGGAAACGCTCCTTTAATGTCCTCCATCTTTAACCGCCGTGGTCTATGTTCACTTGCCCAGAAAAGACGGTAAATGAAAGCCTGTAAGAGTTGAATCACATTATAATTGTGCTTCTACACCCAAAACTGATTTTAAAAATTGACTCCTTACCAACAAGAAATCACGGACAAAAACTGTAGCTCTTTTGGAGTTGGGACTTGGTACTTCGTATAAAGGGCACTCTTGCCCCACAAGAAAAATTGCAGGGCAACGACGAATGTACCAGCTGAACATCGTCTATACATTTTACTAATATTATAACTAAGAATTTCTCACCAACCCGGTCCTGTTTCTAATGAGCAAAAAGTCAGTTGATGCTGGCTGATGACGGTATATAGGAGCTCTAAAAGAAACGTCTTACAGCATATACTAAGAAAATAAAGTACTAAGTTCACACCTAAATAGATTATTCTCAATGGATTGTATAGCTTGTCCAGGTTGAAGCTGTCCCAAGAAAGGCACATTATGCGAGAATGCCATATCACCAAAATCAAAATCAGGATCAGCATCCTTTCCAGCTTTCTTAATATAATTTTCATACTAAGAATTATATGATAAAGTAAGATAACATTTACAGAACAAAAATTGAAAAATTAACCCTTTTATAATAGTTCTTGATTTTGGAGGCCATGCCTGGTTGGTTAAGTAAAGGTGGATGTTCTTCGCTATATTCCATAACTAGGAGATCACCATCTCGCCCACTCAAATCAATGACGTCGCGCATGAAGAAAATATCTCCACCACCTTCAGCCTGTTTCATTTTCTCACGTTGCTAAATAAAAATTAAATTAGCGCATTAAAATAGGGTACAACATAAATCACGTCCACACCCCGATTAACAAATAGCAAGATAAAATCAGATCTCCTTCTATTTTTAATATATGTACCTCCTCCATACGTCTAATATGCTTGGTTAATGTATGTATTTGCACATATCGACCATTGCCACCAAACTGTCTGATGATTCTCTTTGAAAGAGGTAGTCTATAACAGCTTAGATTACAATTAACATGGTTAATATACACTTAGAAAACGTCAAACTAAAAGCATATTCACCTATGGTAGTGTCGAAGCTTATATGGACTAAGATGGGTAGGGAAAAACGTTCTGTGGATATTCTGTGCAGGAATTGAATGTTGTATTAGCATATTATTTCCTGCTGAACCTGATCTAAACATACAAAAAATCATTCTTCACTACTATATCTAAACTAAATTATATAGGTCTTACTTGCTAACTGCCTTTGGAAGATAGTAGTCATCATTGCTAAGATTGAATGGATCCTTATCTGTCATTTGAGCCATAGATGTCTCCATCTAAATAGAAAAAACAAATTCTACCTAGTGCTTGTATAATGACAGAATTCTACAATAAATTCACTTAAATATTTTTATAAGGATTTTAATAATTAGTCAAATGAATACGATTTTCGTATTTTCTCAGCTACCTGTTCTTCTTCTTCCTGTTTTTGTCTTTGTTGAACCTGACCTAAGATCATCTTCGATTTCTTCGTAAACTGATGTTCCTAAAAAATACATTTCTTAACCTACTTAGTACTATTAAACCACTTCTTAAACATACTTTTCTGTCAAACGGCTTATTTGGTTGTGGGTCTAACGGATCATCTGACCTCCGATCTTCGGGCATACCAAATATCAATGGATCGTCGTAGTAATCCAATGTTAAAACTTTTGGTTCTTAAAAATTTGGTAAAGTTTATGTCAATTTAATTATATTTAAAGATGAAACAAAAAAAGTAACTATCACCTACCTGGAATCTTGTCCATTTGCTGATCATCCCATATAATTTCATCTTCCCATCTAGTGTGCATTAAATCAAAGTTCTCCAACGGAAAGATCGAGTGGGTAGCAGTAGGCTCCGTTATTACATCGGAAAATAATACTCAATTTTAAAATGGAACATAGCAATACTTGCTCTAAATAAAATTATTACTAATATATAATTATACCAGGGTGTGGTGTAAGATTGATAGGAGTAGGTGTGCCGCCTTTGCGAGTTGCTTGAAACATCTGCTCAAAAGCACGGTTCTTCACTAAACAGCAGCATTTAGATTTTAGTGTACTATTACTTAACGTCCCATAATAACCAGATATAGAGAAAAACGGATAAAATCACTAACTAGCTAAAATAAATTGTTCATATGTTCGAGTATATTGAGTGGGAATCCAACCACAAGCAGGCTGCTTACCACTCTTTAGTTCCTCCAAAACCTGAGAAAAATAAATAAATATGAGTTGCACAAAAATTATAAAATAGACTAACTTGCTCTCTAACGTCTTCCCCATCATAGATCACGTCATCTTCCCATCTAATCAAATTAACAGGTAAAAATGTCTCTTGATCAAACTCTTCTAATATAACTTCGTCTTCGCCTATCGATTTATCTTTAGCAAGATTTTTTTGATTTTCCTGGATTTACAACTATTAATATCATTCTATAAGAAAACAAAATACCAAGCTAATTTAATCATCAGATTCCAATAGGGATTTTCTAAGTAAAATCGTGAAAGAAACCTGTTTAAGCTTGAAACCATAGTCAAAACTGGACAGTGTAGTGGGAACATTCATTCTATCATACCTACAAATTCGAAATTGAAATATCTATTTTCAGATTATACCAAATTTTGATAATATTCTGCAGTAATGTGTATCTATAACTTACCATATTTTAGCTGGACCCATTCTCCAAGGAGGAACCAAATCCTCAGCGGGTTCCTCTCCATCTTTTGTACCCTGTCGATGGGAATGATCTGAATTCGAGTTACTTGCACGAAGTAGCAACACCTGTAAATCAATAATAAAGAATAATAACATTTATCTTAGATAAATATATCAGAATCTATATAACCTCTTGATCCATCTGTAGATCATCAGGACCAGGAGAAGGTCCAAAAGAAAGTTTTAATTTCTTTTTTTCTGGGTCCATTTTCTGCAATGCAAGTATTCATATAAACGTTGATAATTTAAACTATAAATTGAGACAACTCTATACCTCTTTAGTTCGATCTTCCTCTGTAGAGTGTTTTTTATGAAAGGTTTTGCTTGGCCACCAAATCTCAGCCTTTGAAGAAGATTTAATATTAGAAGCGAATAATCGAGAGAAACGAAGTACAGAATTAAACTCAAAATCCATAAAAAATCGCCTGAAAACCAATATATAAATACTCAGTGCTGGCATGTTAAAGCCTTAAGATTTAACGGCAATTTAAAATTAAATAATTACCTAATACTATAACTAATACAATCAAGAAAAAGTAACTGTAAAGTTACTATGGGGGAAATGTTTAAATAATACTAACCTTGGATCAATACAATCAAGTTGTGGATTCAGAATAGACGCTAACGGGGCATCTTCTCTTTGTGATGGTGGTATGAAAGGAGTATTGGGATCGTACATCTAATATATTAAAGCATTTAAATTTTACAGCTCTAATTTACCAATATCTTTAACACTTACCAAAGTGCTCACTTCAACGTAGTCGCCAGGATTAAAATCATCATCTTCTCTATCTTCACTCTCTTGGGAGGAATATTTGAACTCATACGCTGCAAAATATAATCCAATAACTGTTAAATTACCAACTCAACCATCAAAGATTGGTATGACTTACGCTTATTCTGTGCACAGGGATGATCCCTATAAAACTCACTGACGTCACCACTTGCATCTAAACATTTTGATTCTTCCTCCATCCCTAAACTATAACGAACTCATTATCATTAATTTAAATCCTGAACAAACAAAATATGGTTAAAAACCTTTATATAATCTGGATCCAGACACCGACAAAATTTATTTATGAAATTAACACTCGTATGAAAAGTACAAAGTGAACTCAATCTTAAGGCATCATTAATTTAAAACTGGAGACTCGTCTTCGTATGATTTGAAGTGGCTTTTACTGCGCACGTACGTTTACAATAACCCTGTAAGGCTGAGAGAATGCAAGCAGAAAAATTTAGAATAGTACAAGTTGTGCAAAAAAATATTTCAGATAGTACAAATATGAAGCCGTAAAACTGGTTATAGAAATTAGCGAAAATAATAAATAGACAAAACTAGAAAATGTACAATGGCTAGCAGCAAACCTACAATAAGGATATCTTGAAAATAGGGTTTCAATCTATAAATAACTTCTTTAGTGTTATATATCTAAAACATTATAGATCCAAACATCTAATGTTTGGTACTTAGCATAAATACATTTTTGATATTTCATGTCTGTACAAATAAACAAGTTCAATACAAAATATGAAATAATAAAGTAAGGAAAACAGCATTATCCAACCCCAATTATATTGTTTGTTTCTGGACTCGACATCATTCCGCTAACATCCGTTGATATATCTTGGAGATACTCGAATTCGGCTAATGCCGAACGTTCCATTTTACCAAACCTTCAATTAAATGTTCTGAACCTACTAATTTATTCTTCTAGACACAAAATAGTATAAATATATAATTTTCCGTTGTATTCAACCAAATATTAATAATATAAACTGTAGATAGTAATTTTAGTAGGCCTCATCAAAAATACTTAAAGTTTGATGTCAGCCTAGAGCATTATTGTTATAGGTTCTACCTTCTATAATGTTTAGGATGGATAGAAATACGGGGTGGTTGAAACTTGACAACGTCTCCCCGCTTTTTAAGCTGTTTCTCAAAAACCCGGTATGTCTCTTCATCTGACGAGCCAGAAGACTTGCCACTCTCGTGCTCCTAGTAAGAACCAGCAAAAATTTGAATACGTTAGTAAAAATACTATTGTTACTCCCAACAATAATTCAGTATTATATAAAGAAAAAACTCACCCGCAGATACAAGTCTTTCAAAAGACTTTGTCCTTCCTTTTTCCGATATATTTCTTTCTCAAAATCGTTCTTCTGCTCTTCTCGTTGAATAAGGCTATGTATGTCAGTATCAGACATAGATCTAAGAAATTTCAAACATTCAATTTTTAATAATAATATATCTACAAATCAAAATTATACCGTTGTGGAACGATTCCTGATCGAATCCCAAAATCAGGCATTGGCACAAATGACGAGGGAGGTTCAACAGGAGACTCAGCAGCTCGAGGCCTTTCAGGAGGCGGAGTTTCACATTCCGCAGTTCGAAACACACGCACCTAAATAATCAAATGTTATTCTAAACTCATGAAAAATAATAATAAACCATACTTCATCTTGCATATCAGCATCATCTTCATTTTCATTTTGGAGAGAAATACTTGGATTACTTGAACTACCAATCTCGGTTTGTGTATCTACTAAAGAACAAAGGGCTTCACCAGCTCCAGCAATGTACCCTAGTGGAGGTAGCCCTCCCCCATATGGAATCAGGAATGAACTATCATTAGAATGCTCAGCAAGCATAGATTTCAATCGAGTCTGAAAATAAACATTTAAAAACACTTAAATTGCGTGTAGATTTACAAATCAATAACTCATACCACTTCGGATAAAGCTTGACGAAGTTTCCTCTCTTGTTTAGCATTAATTTTAGCTTGATCTTCAATCGTTTCTCTGGCTCGATTGAAGTGCCATTTTAATGTATCATAATCACGCCTGCATAATAATAATTAAATTTTGTTGAAAACTAAGCCTAAATCACAACAAATTAGTAACTCTGAAACATATACCGAATCCTTTCAAGGTCATCATGTAGCTCTTCGATTCGCTCTGACATTTCCCTACGATTAACACGTAATAGCTCCTTCGCTCTCTTTAGTTTGCCCTCGAGATGTAGCTAAATATAAATGTAATGGAAAGATAAATCCAAAGCATTTATGGACTAGTTCTGAAAAAAAATGATGCTTGAATGTGACAAAATTTTACATGACTAATTACGCAGAATAGAAGGTAAAAGTAAACATTACTATTTGTAAGCTTGCATCATCATCTTCATCTGTTGAATCAGGCATTCTCCCATAAAAACGAGAGCGTCGGACATGATTTGATGTAGACCTATTTCTATTTTGCAAATCCGGAGTACCACTTTCACTACCATATTCTGGGATTTTCTCAGGAACGTGCCTAAATCATACATTTAAATTATAAAACAAAGTACAAGAAATGTCTTAGTATAAACTATTAACTCATTGAACAGTAAAGCTTACAACTATGCTGATATATAAAGAAACCAACCCCATTCGACTGCCTCCAATACTATCATAGCGAAGTGAATTGTTCACTACTGAATAACGATTGTTAAAAGGTTTAGGAGGATACGCAGAACTATTACGATAATTACGTTGGTCCATAGAAGAATCTGGACAAGACCTTGGGCCTACAAACAGTGAACTCACTGTAATTACTACACATAAATACCTATGATATTATTAGGTAGTCAATACTACATAGTATCATAAAGAATGATTATTTTAAACCTTTCGTTTTCTTTGGAGCTGTAACTATTGAATATGGATTCGATAGTTGAATTTCCTGATTCCTTTGTAAATCGTTGCTGTATACATCTTTTTCACAAACTCCATCTACACTTCGAGACGACGAACGTTCCAATGAGCTTCTACTCTACAGCAATAAGACTAGTCATTATACTGAAAACTGATTAGAATTCCAATTAAACTATTTGTTCCTTACTATCTGCGGTAGATTCTCCTTATTTCCTCCTTTTTTGTTTTTGAACATTTTCATAAACGATGACATCCTTGATAGTAGTTTCAAACAAATAAAAGGATTCCAGTAAAAACAGCCATATAGTGTAATATGTAACAGCAAAATTTTTCCGTTGGTCCAGGGAAATCGGATTCTCCTTAATACTGAATAGAAAAATGATTCCAAAAATATAACATGGTAAAAACAAACAAGAATAAGTAACGTAAAAAGCAAAACGTTTAATATTACCTGCAAAATTATTTTAACGCCTTTAACTATCTAGAAAATAGCAAAACATGATATAGGCAGAGATACAACGATGAAATCAGATATAACGCACGATACTCGTAAAATGGAACCGCAACGCGTTTAAATTGGCACGCTTCTCATTGGTCAACGCAGTATTAGGTTCAATTCACGCTCATTGCTCG